>JBBIGA010000027.1:8657875-8670366 GCA_037576975.1 Alestes dentex | reverse complement strand
ATTATATAAACACAGCATTAAGCAAAAGTCTTGAACCTCATCTCATTTCTTTATACTTTCCTTTGAATCGCCTTGTTGGTGCAAAAATCTCTTTATCGTCTCCTTCGCAGATTAAATGAAAGAAATTGGAACGAATGTCAAAAGATACACAACCAGTCAGCATTCAGCACCACCAGTATACTGATCACTGCCTGATTATCTGTTTATTCACTGGTCCAGGCTTTGTTCTGCTTGAATGATTCATACATAGGTCACAGTGTGGCTTAACAAACAAAAACATTCCTCTGAAACTGGTCAGGTTCAGGGACTGGATTAAAAATAAAAATGTGTGTGTGCATGTCTGTGTTTGTGTGTGTGTGTGTGTTTGTGAGTGTGGTACACATAGGACTTGTATATAGTTCACCCTGACACTGTGTAACAACTGAAATTTTGTGTGTGTGTGTGTGTGTGTGTGTGTGTGTGTGTGTGTGTGTGTGTGTGTGTGTGTGTGTGTGTGTGTGTGTGTCTTACAGGTGGTGGATGCTCCAAGCAGGTGTAGAAGCGTTTTGTCTGGTCTGGTTTCACACGCCTCAGAGCCACCCTCGACTCACCAATAAACTCATTATGAGTCAGCTTGTCCTCATCACACACCGATAACCTGAGACAGAGAATCAAAGTGAGAGAGAGAGGCAGACAGACAGAGAAAAAGGGCTCAGTGAGAGAGAGAGAGTGCAGAGAATAAAGGAAAAGGACTGAGGGAAAGATGCCTGTTTGATTTAAAAGTCAAAAGGCAATAAAAGTGGGAGAGATTACGGAGAACGAAGAAACCAAAAAAATATGGTCTTCTCCCGCAAACCTGACGGAATTGGTTCTGACAGAAATGTATATTTATGAATAGGATTAGAACGATATTTGCAGTGCTGTCAGCCTTTTCATAAGCCAGCGCACTCGCCTCGTGTTCAAAGGGCCGCGCGGGTCTGCGTTCACACTCACACTCAGAAGATAAACGGCTAAATGACTTTCCCTCCGCCCCTGCCTTTAGCCTCCTCATAAGTAGGAGGGGAAGCAGTGGTCCTAGGCCGCAGTTGCCAGGGGATACGGTTCATTTAGTATTTGGGCACACAGGTAATTTCCCATGGATAATCGGGGGATAAACGTGAGTGTGGCGGCTGTCCGTTCTCGCGGGGAGCTGGGAGCTATTCTAGGAGAAGCCTGTTCAACAAGGGCAGGTGGTCTGGCTAAATGCGTGGTGAATTATCAAGACGCTGACACAACTACACAACTTCAGAAAGGCAATTGCTCCTGAGGTTTAAGTGGCAGACTCACACATAGCCTACACGTGCTCACACGACTCACAAAAAAGTGCTCAAAAAAGTACACAGCACACTCTCTCTCCCTTTCTCACACACACAGACACACACATACACATACATAAAGCCAGAAATATTGCCACAAACCCGCACCCAGGGAGTGCTGTGTGGGCTGTCAGCTTGCAGATATTCATAGAAAGAAAGACAGTTCCTAAGACATTTTTAGCATAGGCTGTTTTATGAACACCCCCCCACAACAAACAAACACACACACACACACACACACAACACACACATACACACACACGCACGCACACTACCTCAGGGTCTTCCTGTGCATGTCTTCTTCCGTGATTCCGATGTATGTTAGTGTCTCATTCCAAACTGGATTTAGAGAATTCCGCACCGTTTTGGTCTTAAGTTTATTGGCCTGATGAGAAACACAGAGCACAGAGGCTAGTTCTTGAACTCATCATTGTTGTAGTGCAAACATTGAAGGTAAGTCTATGAAGATATAAAGAATCTACAGTAATGTACAATGAGCATGATGGTTGAATGCCAGTGACCACCTTTGATGCTCCAGGCAGGAGATGAAGCTTAACGTATGGATCTGCCAGGCCATTGAAATCCATGGGCTTCAGGCCCTAAGGCAAAACAGAGGGAGTTACAGCTTCATATGAGCATGTTGTGCCAAAATAGCTGAGCTGTGAGATGCATATTAAGAGACAGTACACTTTGATTGGCTTGCAGACAGGAGATCAGCTGCAACAGCTAGTACACATTGACATATTGCTATTGAGGTTATATTGAGGAAACAGTATGCTAGTTATATGGCTAGATTAAGCTTATTCTTGGACTAAAATATCCTGTCAGTGAATGCGATTTCCTCATGTTCCCGAATCAGCATTATTGAAATAAAATGTTGTATCTGGATCAAAATTTCCTTCAAGTGAATTCTAAGGCCATCAGTGCCTCCCTGAGCTGCCAGAATGTACCACTGGGTTTCAGCATTTCAGTTAAATGCGCTTAATGTGCCTCAATTATTATTAACTCACTAGGTGTAAAAAGAAAAATGACTTTTGGGTATGGAATAAACAATTGCACCAAAATATTGCTAACATTTCAGCAAATTTTGTTTAAATTAATGAACTGAAATACTGAAATCAGTTATTGGATTCTGGGAGGAAATATTCAGGATGAAGTAGCACTCAGTGTTGACATCAGATGGCACTGACTGGTTAAAAAAGACTGTTGGGGCTCCCGAGTGATGTAAGCGTTTGGCTCTCTCATCAGGAGATTGCGAGTTCGATCCCTGGAGGTGCTGCAGCCATCTGTGGCAGGGAGTCCAATAGAGCACAATTGTCCCCCTCTCTGTGGGTGGGTAGGATGGGTTCCCTCGCCCCCCATTACTCAGCATGATGCTAGCTGTTGTTAGGTGGTATTGCATGATAGGAGGATTCCGAGATAGTGGGTGGATTCAGAAACGACTAAATTGGGCAGAAAATTGGAAAAGGAAAAAAATATGTTGTCCCAGGAGGAACCAGAGTGTGTTGATCCAGGAACATGTCCTAGGACAGAGGTGGGTAGCATGTAGTTACACATTTATTTTATAGATGCTCACACTTTTATACTCACATTCACTTTTATTGCTAATGTGGTTCAGCAAAGTTTTAGAAGGAGCATAAGGCTTTTTTCCTGAACTGTAGTGAATGCAGTAAAGTTCTTAAAAACAAAATACAGTTACTCACTTGATTGGGTCACATTCCTAAAGCCAGAGTAAGACAAAATAAAGACCATCTGAACCTCCTCTACTTTGGATTTATTGATTTCTTTATTTCAATGGTGATTAATTACTTAGTTTATATTCTTATTATTTATTTTAGATACTTTGATTGAGGCCTCCATATGTTTATGTTTGTGCCTTTCCATGTTTATCTCTGGAATACAGTGGTGCATAACTACGGTCCAGCACAGTTTAGAGCCGCTGTCCAGCACAATTTCGATTAAACTATGCTCAAATAGATACAACTATGACAAATCCTTTTTGCTTTATAACATGTGCTGCTATTCGCAGCCATATGAGATTTGTTTCGCCATAACAAGAAGTTGTGGTTTAGTATATTAATCTCTGTAATACAATGGTGCACAGCTCCAGTCCTGGAGGGCCGGTGTCCAGTATAGTTTCTTAGTTCCCCTCAATCAAAGACATGCACTAAAATTGCCAGTTATCAGATGAGTTGAGCTGGACGTGCTTGGGCAGGGAAATCATTAGACTGTGCTGGACAGTGGCCCTCCAGGACTGGATCTGTGCACCCCTGTTGTAACACTTATCTTTTAGTTATTTAATCAAGCCCAATTTTGGAGGATTTTTACTTTCCTGAGGATTTCAAGTAATACTAAATAGAAAATGTTGTGTTGGGCATTAACATACAGTTACTATTTATTTTTAATTTCTTATAGGTGAACGTGGAATGAAATATTCTGTATAAGATCTCCTCTTAATCTCACTTACCCAATAGTTCATTCCTATTTAAAATAAGATTTGAATTCATTTCTCCTGTTGCAGAACCTCAGCTTCTCGGATTTTCTCATTTTTTCACCAATACATTGTCTTACGCTTGACATAACTTTATTGTATCTGTGTCATCTTATGCCAGTCTCAGCTGAATAATGAATGTCGAAAATCTTGTTATTTTCTTATAGCTCACTCCTGCCTCTCGGAAATCTTTCAGAAGTCTGTCAGCATAGAAGAAGGCCTTATGCTTTCCTGAAGTATATCCGGAACTGCTTATAATGAAATGCTTAAGATAATCTCTCATTTTCTCCTAAGGGGAGTTTGGGAGAAAGAAATCAGAAGTCATTGATCCTTCATTAACATAATTTTCAGATCTACTTCATTTCTCCCAAGACAGTCTTAAGAAAGACAATTTTTTTTCCCCTTTGGGACATTCTTTCCTTTGGTTTCGCTTTACAGTTCATCACACCTGACTGCAGCATTTTCTTTTAGACAAGAAGGATCCTAAAAAAAGAAAAGAAGGATGTCTAAAGAACTTCTGCAACTGGTCACGCCTGACTGCAGCATGCTTTTCTTTTTTTCTTTTTTTTTAAAAAAAAGGATCTCAAGTGGAGAAGAACAACTTAAAACTTCGGTTCCTGTGCTTGAAGATGTGTGAAGTTCTTCTGCAGTTCCCAGTATCTATTTTTACATCTTACAGCATCAGTATCTTTATTTGAGTATGGGTTAAGGCTGCTCTGCCCATCTCTGTCCTTAGCCTGATCTTTGGAGAAGAAAACAGCTGTGAAACTTTAGCAAAGCTATTAAGTAGTGCTTACCTTGGCTCTGATGATGGTGCAGTGAAGCGAGCTGGTTGCTCTCTCATACCGGAGCTCAAACTCTAATGTTCCCAAAGCCGCTACACCAGAATGGAAAAATGACAGTATTAGCACTGACATCGAGACTCCTCAAATAGATTAAACTATGGCAAATCCTTTTTGCTTCATAGTTTGTGCTGCTATTCGCAATGATATGAGATTTTTATTTTTTTTTTAGCCATAGCAAGAAGAAAAGGTCACCCCAGGCTAAAATAATGATCATCAGTCATCTGTTCTTAAAAGGTGATCCAACACCCACAGCAATGCAGTACATCTGAAATAAATGTACCATCTGCTCTTACATTAATCACCATTTCTATAACATAAAGGGCTGGTTTTCTAGACATGGATTAAGCCTATTGTTAGTCTAAATAGCAGTGCCAATGGTAAATCATCATTGGAAATTCTTTTTAGCCCAGGCTTAGACTTAACCTTGGAAACCAACCCTAAACGAATGACGATTCTCATAAATATGATGATAGTGAGATTTGCTGAAATCACATTAAGACCAACATGCTAACACAAAACATGCTACACATTATGCAACAAGAAAAAAAAAAAAAAAACGTGTGAGTAATAGTCACCAGATCTAGCAGATCCAGATCTAAAATTACGCCTGGGTCAAAATAAATCTCAGTTATATAGCCATCTGATTCATCGTAACCACCCACAGAGGACAACAGCGTGTTATAACACTCTTTAGCGTAACCTTAAGCAATATTTAATATTTAATGTTTTGGAGTGTCACGCATTCATCTGTTCAAAATTATTAAATGGGTGTTTGTTTGTTTTGCCTTTTGAAATGTGCCTTTTTGACTCATCTGTCCTAATCTTTCAACACACTGGGATGAGAGCATTAACTGCTTTGTTCCTACAAGAAAGCTTGAATCAGTGTGTCACTACAGAACAGTGGGAGCTAAATCCACCCATCTGGAGTGACTGCTGTAAGACATCACCTCATTCCAACATGTTAAGCTTTTATGCCATTATGTTCAAGATACTCAAAATACAGGCAGATTTTGCGGAGAGGAATACTGATCACATCCATGTTCTAGTTATTTAATTTACTGCATTTTGCCCTGAAAATTCTTCTTCTTTCTCTTTCGGCTTTACCCTTCAGGGGTCGCCACAGCGAATCATCTGTCTCCATTTAGTCCTATCTGCTGCATCCTCAACTCTCCCACCAACTAACCTCAGCATCCTTCTACCTATGTAACATCCTTCTACCTATGTATGTTTGCCCTGAAAATTCTGAGACGCTAAAAAAATAGTTAAAAATATAGTTTAAAAAATATTTCATAGACAATCATGATTCATTCGTTAAACTTTTAAATTCTTGGATATCAATGCAGAAGTGACTGAGGCTGTTTAGTCTACCATCTTTTGGCCTAGCTGTTAGGAAAATTAAACAAAACAAGATTCTTACACTATCTATCAACATACTAGCGGTGAACAGTCCTTTCACAGCATAATGGTTTTTAGTGACATGACACATTAATTACAGAATTTAGTTGTACAATGGCAAGCGATTTTTAGGATTTTTTTTATTTTTATGGGATACCTCTGTTCAGATTGGCTGCCTGCATTGTGCAGTTGGGACTGTTAAATCCTCTAGCTCGGGGAATGAACTTCAGACACTCCTTTTAGATGTTTAGATCCTTTGAGTGGCTGCAGTGATACTGTACATTTGCTTCCAAGCAGTAAACATGATGTGTAATTGCTTTCCCCCCATCCTCTGCTTCAATAACTCTGTAGAGCATCTGCAGTTATGATGTTCTCAGATGGTCCTCATTAACTTATAATGTCAGAAAATTGTGTTGTCACCAAACTGTTGATTTCCCAGTAGTTTGCATTTTAATTTATCTCTTCTATTTTATCTTGTACATAGAAATTTAGCTTATATTCTATTTTTTTACTTTGCACTGAAGGGGACTGCATCTAAGCTCATTGTACTTGTACGACGACAATAATGATTCTGATTCTCTAATTTTAAAAATAGTGTTGTCCTGAAAATATTAATGTACTGGTATGTTATTTTTATGATACATTCTAAATGATTACATTTAATAATGAAACAATAAGAAGGTAGTAGCTGTGCCATGTGAAGAAGTGTGGACACCCTTCCATTTGTAAAGTCTCAGATCTCAGGACTGGTTGGGCAGCTCAAGAATTGTCATTGCAAATTGCCAGTTAATGACACAATTCCAGAGTGTGACCGATTCTTAGACTCTACAGACCTTGTGTATACAGTCAACAGCCATGGGCTCTTAAAAGCAGCCAGCTGAGGATGTGAAAATAAAATGAACTGCTGCCTACATAAAAGCCCTTTTAGCTCACAGTTTCCATCATCCAAAATGTCAATAAGAAATGGCAGTGGAATGATTGAAAGTCAAGGCAAGAGTGGTGGTGACCGATCAACTGTGCACCATTGTTTGCACAGACATAGTCTGCAGGAAAGAGTCAAACCTCACCTGCAGCCTCATCACGAAACTGAATGCCTGGAGTATGTAAAGCAACACCGAAAAAGCCAGAGGCGTTTTGAAAACAGGTGCTGTAGACTGATGAAGTGAAAATGGAAATAGAAAGATGTTTGGAGAGAAAAAAGGAGCAGCATTTGATGAAAAGAACAATTTGCCAACGGTTAAGCAGGGATCCATTATGCTTTGGGACTGTGTAGCAGCCAGTGTCACAGTGAAAACTGCACGGCCATGTGGAAAAATAGACTCTACAGAATATCAGCACATTCTGGAAGCAAATTAGACACAGTCGCCACTGACAGAACTGAAGCTGAAAAGAGACTGGCTTCTACAACAGGACAATGATTTAAATCCTCCCTCAGAATCCACCATGAAATACACTTTTCAACGGCCATCACAGTACAGTAACTGATCAAGATTATCACAGAACTAGAAAATTGTCCTCCATAAAAAACGAAGCTGGAAGCTTAACGAGAGCAGACTACAACACATGTTTGTATAATATTTTCCAAAGGGAGTGTTTCCTAGTGTTATCAGATCTAGTACGGTGTCCAAAGGCCTTCACACGCACAATTACTCCTTTATTGCTCTCACATAGTGTTTCATTTTTCCATTTTTTTCCCTATTTATTATACTTAGACTTCCTCAGTCCATGGTTCAAACCATGCCACATGACTCCCACATTCTTCAGAAGCACAGCAAATTTTGCGAAATTTCATCCGTAGTGCTCTGCAAACGACCTGTTTCAATATCTCAAGACCTGCTTACACTATTTTTTTTCTTTTTTCTTTTTTCTTCAAAGTTTCCATTTCACTTGCTCAATAAAATGCCTGCCAACAGCCAAAATTTGGAAGCCAGCGCGTACCTGTGTGAATGGCCAATCTCAATGAAATTTTTTGATTCATTCATAATGGCATATAGATGCAATTTGCCCACTTTCAAACATATCATAAAAAAGAGCCATAAGATGTCATAACAACAAGCTGCAACATGTTTTCCTCTGTGGCTCTAACATGGTTTGGTCTATCAAAATGTATGCTGTTTTTAAAGCCCTGTATAACACTTATAAAATTCGAATGAGCCTTTCACCTGTTGATGTGGTCAAATCATTTAGTCTCCCACTACTTGGGCCTGTTTGCACCTGCTGCTTGGACCATGTTGATTGCCTGTTTATGTCTTGTTTTTTTTTTTAATAAAACAACAGTAAAGTAACTACGCATTACTGTTTGCAGCATTTTTTGTTCCCTGGAGTAAACTGTCTTGCTTGCATTTATGTTTGTCAGGCACTTGAGTGAACTTAAATGGGGAAATGTGAAAAACAAGCTCACAAGGACTGGCTGAACACTCCTAACACTTCAACATGGACTGGCAGACGAAACTGCTATAGGCTGAAAGGACAATCCTATGCAAATATCTTCATGACTGTGACCTCACTAATTTCTTTTGCAGCTTAGTTTTCATTTATGAATGAACAGTGTTAACACAGCATTTCAATCATTCTTTCATTAAACATTTCATTTTCATAACAGAATCTATGTCTCAATTGATGGTTATGGTATGAGGGCTACACTTACTGCAGTCGTCGCTGTCGGAACTGTGGATGTCCACTGATGTCTCCACACTACTTGAGGCAGACAGAGTCCCGCCCCCTCCTCTTGCCCCTGCTTGCAGAGGGGAGAGGAGTGCACCACTCCCCACTCCAGAGGTCCCGCCGCCAGGGCTGAGAGCCACAGCAGAGGCAGCAGGGTTTGGGGAGAGGGGTTCACCCGGCGGAGAGAGGCGGGGGAAGTAGGCTGAGATTTGTCTGATTGGTCGGATTGGGCCCGGGCAGACGTCTATGGCCATGTGTTCCTGTATGGAGATGGTGAGTTTCTTTCCTTTACGCACCGTCATAGAGCTGAATGGGGGAAAGGTCCACAGTAAGAAATGAGAAAAGAAGCTAGAAAACATTTTATCTTTTATGCATATGTAAATGTGCTAGGGGCAAAAAAACGCAGCATAGAACAACTTGAATGTTTCTGGCGGATGCCATGAACAGCTAGGCTTAAACTCAGCGGAGAGTCTGCGCTAGATATGTAACTTAATCCAGGGCTTATCTTCTTGAGGAATATGAATAAAGATGTCCAAGCTGACGCATTGCCTGAAGCCTGCTGTCTCAGCCAGAAAATAATGTTGAGAAGATGAAAACATAACTAAATTGTAGATTAAAAAAGAACACAAGAAGTTTTATCTTAATTTATGCACTGGCACCACAGAAAGTTAAGATATCATGGCTGGAAATTGACAGAAATACCTAAGCACATTTCCATATTTGTCTAATGTGCTGTGTTGGTTTTTTTTCTCCCCAGACAATCGCCTTCTCTAGGACGTGCCTTATTAATTTTCTTGGGCCAGGATGTGTGTTTATGTACCGCCTCCCAGATGTGCGCACGTCACCTGAAATGAGATGTTTGACCTGCCTTGTCCAAAACGCCGCTGCGAGACGGCACCTTATTGCCACAACACCAGTCGCAGTAGAAAACGTTCAACCTGTTCCACAGACCTTGGCGTGAGCTGCATGCTAAAGCAGGCACACAAAATCTGTGTAATTAAAGTTCACCAGCTTGGCCTAATCTTTTTGTTTTCCGCTTCCTCTGCAACCCAAGAAAATAGCTGAACTTACTGTGAGGTATCACGCTTGGGAGTTAGTGAGCCAGAGCAAAGCAGCAATAGGGCATGGATATGGAGAAGAAAACCAGAGAGCGAGAGAGAGCGCAAGAGAGAGAGAGAGCATACTTTTGACTTTATCGTGAAGATCATCAAAAAGTCTCATTTCCAGAGAATTTTCCGAAAGAATGTGAAATTCCCTGAAGGATTTGTCTGGCCACTTAAGGCCCAATCTTGCAAAATAAGTAATGATATATGCAAATGAGCTCTGTTCTGAACTGTACCTCATTCTCAAAGCAGCCCAGGCTGAAACACTTGGTTTTTATGATATTGCAGAAATAACTAATTTAAACCTTTGATTAGTATTAGGCATGGCCGGTCCCTAGATAGTACAATGGGACCACCAGTGGGATTCAAAAATAGTGTCAAAATATTCAGAACATCGTGCAACAGTCAGCTTTAGTTCTACCAGTTCATCAAATCTGGGCGAATTTATCTTTCCGCAACACATAGCATGTCCCTAAAATGCCCTAAAAACACACACATTTATGCTTTGAATATATTATATATGGCACTGCTGACTCACTGCTGTCAGTACTGGCAAACTGTATCTGAGCCAAAAGTACTTGCTTATCTGTCCTACATGTCCTAAAACAGATGTGGGCAACTTCTGGCAGAGGCATGGTAACAACAACACTGGCAACCTGCATCTGAGCCAAGTGTCCTGCATTAAAAAAAATGCTTATTTGGCCCAAGTCCTAAAACAGATGTGGGCCTCTTCTGGAAAAGATATGACAGCACTAACACTTGCAAACTGCTTATGAGTCAAAAGTAACTTCAAATAACGTGTATTTTAGGTTTGTGTAATTTTTTGCTCATTGTTTAAAAAAAAAATAAGCAATTTTTGTGCATGCGTGGGCTAATTCCCCAATCTAATTTGTAGAGAAATTTTAATGAAGTGGTTTTAATCTTATTAACCGAGGTTGAGTGATTTGTAACACTTTAATTCCGTCAAAACAAAACAAAAAAAAACATGAATGTTCAAAAACAAAAACATATGCCAAGGTAGAAAGGGCAACTGGTGGCCCGGTGGTCAGGGAGTTGCCCCTGCAGTCGGAATGTTGCGACTTTCAATTCCAGGACTTCTAGTGGCACCACTGAGGTACCCTCGAGCAAGATACCACCCCCCCACCCCCCCACTGCACTTAGTGAATGGGTTAAATGCAGAGAAAGAATTACACACTGTTCACACGGTGTGCTGTGGTGTATAAAGAAAACCTTTGACTATCTATAAACCTGACTTCCAGTTTTTACAGCGTAACATTCTAGATTTTGTTCCTGTGGTTGAGTAGTGGGATAAAGGTAGCTGAGACGCCTGTAAAAAGCATGTGTTTGGCATTTTAATCCGGCCCCATTCCATGCTGTTTATGACCTGACTCTGGTGTTCGCTTGCGTTGTATGTGACACTCATATAGACTAGAATAATTTTACTATCTGTGGGGGAGGGTCTTGTAGTTAAAATTTACATCTGGGTGACGGTAATGGCTCAGTTGCTGAATTTGTGATAAGCTGTAGGTCAGTTCTGGCCATTGTGGTTGAAAGATGCTTTCTCATGGCTGTTAACTGGCTGAGCTCCAGCAACCACATCTGTGCCTTCATTCCAAAGCACCATGTGGGGAGCAAGTAAATGCCGCATGTGGCCCGTATTAAACCTCCTGTATCAGAACAACATTTAATTCGCACAAGCCCAGAGCAACACAAGTTTTTTTTCTTGCCACCATAGCTGTCCCTCTCACCCGAATCCCCATTCACATTCTACAGCTGCAGTAACACCCATGGCAAAGGATCTGACTCTGAGAGGACTATTGAAGATGACCAGAATTTACTCGTGAAGAGGTTGAAACGGAATGAAGACTGATTGGTTCTGAAACTTGGTTTAATGCTATCTTTACTTATTTAATCACATTTCAGTTTTCCGTAATGTGGTCCCTTTAACTGTCACAGCTCATGAGGTTTGAGAGACAGAGATGAGAAGAATAACAGATGAGGGAAGAACTGAAATGATGGGGGTAGAGAATGAAAAGAAGGGACAGGGGGAGAAAATGGAGCAGGGGGACAGGAAGGGCACTCACAGTCACACATGCAGCTGAACTGGGAGCCAAATTAGCCCTAACTAGCCTTGAGGACCAATCACAGAAACATACTCAAACATACACACACACAAATGGGTCTGGCTGTCTGTCATCCTCAGTTTGACAGGCATCAGATTTGTCTCCGTGGCAGTGACAGGCAACTCATCATTATGGCAGGAACAGTGAGAGTAAAGGCCCTGGAACGCCTAATGAGATCAGGACACACGATGCTAACCAAATTAGCAATTAGCACACCGCACAGGATTTTCATGCCTTTTTTCAGGTCCAGCATTGAGTCTGCTCTTATCTTCATAGGCCACTGTGGTTACGGCACGCTTTGAAAGAAGTATTGCACATCTTTATAATGAAACCTTCTCTCCACATTTCTGGGTGCAGTATGTAGCTTTTGGCTGTGGGAAGCTGCCAGCCAAGGGGGGGGGGGGGGGGGGGGGGGAAAGGAAAGGGGTGGGTACACGCAGAGTGCAGTGCTGTGAGTGTGGTGTTGACGGAAAGACATGTTTTAGAGTGTGATTGCATGAGAAATCTGTATCTTTCCTCTAGAAATTGCTGTGAGC
>JBBIGA010000027.1:8622588-8642742 GCA_037576975.1 Alestes dentex | reverse complement strand
CACACACACACACACACACACATATACACACAAACTCACACACACACATATACACACACACTCACACACACACACACACATATACACACATACACACACACACACATACACACACACACATATACACACACACACACACACATACACATACACACACATATACACACAAACTCACACACACACATATACACACACACACACACCAGCTGCTGGCTGCTGTCTTGACTGATGCAGCTCCTGTTTCACAACATTATGTGTCCAGCAGATGGTTCTTAGCGAATGAATATTTTCTTTCACGCATGCTCCATTTCTTTTTGCTCTTTTCATTTTCACATGAACACCTGTCCACCTGTGTCTCTTGCTGAGGGTTTATACACACCTTGGGCATACGCACGCGCACACCACCAAGAAAGCTCCGCACTCTCCACGGGCTCTTTTTGGAATTTCCAAAGGCTAGTTGCTAGGCAACAGGAGGAGTTTCTCAAACCACCATGAGCGAGAAGGGGCTTGAGAGAGGAAAAGGAGAGAGAGAGGGAGAGAGAGAGAGAGAGAGAGAGAGAGAGAGAGAGAGATGGGGGGATGGTTTGATGAGGACAAAAAACTAGGGAATCGAGCAGTACTTGCTGGGGTCCATGCGAGCTTCTGGACTCGGTTTAGCTTGTGTTTCATCATCCCTCATCTCCAGCTACTTGAGGCCTGAACTTAATTACTTGTGCGTGCTCTTTCAGCCTGCCCTTTTTACTCAATACAAAAGACAATTTCAGCTTCCGCTTTAACAGGCAACTTCATTTGGCCAATAGCACATATTATAACCTACTGGGCAACAGTGGGAATCCACATAATTCAATATGTAAATCTCACTGCCTCAGGCTTTTGTAATTGTTTCATATGTTCATATGTGATGGGAACGCAATCAGATTACTGATCAGTGTCAAGTATCACTTGATATGGAAGTTCACGTTTTACGCCACTGACAAGCATGCCTGCAAAATTATATCTTTTGTGGGACCAAGTGTACTTTGTATGTGTGACTGTGTGTGATGGAACACATGAGATCGGGGAAATGAAAGCAGTGGAGCAGTGGAGGATGAGGGGGTGGGGAAAATTACATAAATGGATTATCTTGTGTAGAATGGTAGGTTGAGCGGGAGTGAGGGAGTAATGTGAGAATTTCGCTCGTCCAGTATCCCTCCTTAAGAGTGTGTGTGTTTGTGTATGTGTGAGTGTGTTTACACGTGTAGGTTGGCTTTGGCTCTCTGCCTGTACTCAGACTGCGTGAGACTTATTAAACTTCTTTCTTTGCTTTGTGAATATTGATCACAGGCAATTAGTGCTGGCACTGAAAACGACAATGCTTTTGAACATAACCACACTTGTAAAATCCATACTGCATGCTTTTCATATAAAATACAAGCTTCATATATTAACATATCAAGCTAGTAAAGTGATGAATATCATAAATATCTCTATACAAGAAACTCAGCTCTCTCAGCTGAATGCTGTTCGTTTCAAGGCCATGTTAAAAGTCATGTTCTTGTTTCTATTAATTAAATGAATTAATTCATTCATTCAGTTATCTACTAACTCTTGACTCAAGTGAAGTGAATCATTTTGCTCCACTTAACCATTTACAGTGTTTTTAAACGTTTTTGTTTCCATAATAGGTTGGTGGTAATGACTTCAGCAGCCTGCTTCATGTTTTTTTTTACAGCAATTATGAGTTGAATTGTACAAATTGTTTAACACATTCTAATGAAATGCTGCTGGTTTGTTTTTCACAGTTGATTTTCACCGATCAGTGCCTCATAAACAAACACAATCAGCGGGAGAGCCTGTGTGAATTTATGGACACTCCACAACTCCACACTCTGCAATGGTCATTTCACATAGCCGACAACAGCAACAATTCCAGCATGTGTTTGAAGAGGTGGGGGTGGGTGAGAGGGAGAGGGAGAGAGAGAGGGAGAGGGAGAGAGAGAGAGAGAAATAACAAGGAAGATGAAAGAGGGAGAGAGCCAAAGACAGCGATAAAGAAGAGAGAGGCTTCTCCAGACCATTAGCAGAAATATGGTCTTTAAACATTTAGATCACTGTATTCCAGTGTTTGCTAGATATTCACTCCCCCAGGAAGCCTTTCGGATCAAACGCTGGCTCTGTGCTGATATCCAGCTCATACATAGGTTTCAGGTGTTATGAATGCACTCTGGCTATGGTGTCTGCTTTGGTCATTACAGCCGTAATGACTTGATTCCCAAGCCATTTTTACTGGTCATGTCATGTTATAAACACTAAACCTGGCAGAGTGTGAACCCGCTGATAATTTAGTGTGTTTGAGCCCTGGTGAGTCATTCAGATTTTACTTTGCAGGTCATACAGGGGCAACGTAGTTACTCTCTCTCCACATCCATTCAGAACACATTAAAATTTATACAGTTTTGAAATAAAATACCTGGTTTTATACAGTCTTAAACTGCCATGCACTCCTGGCACTTCAGGAATAATCTTCCATGACACTCATTTCCATACTGCAGCTTAAATGCTCCACATCCAAACTGCTGCCCTCCTTTGGTCATAAGCGGAACTACAACTCCGAGGCTCTAATCAGCTTTAATTGCTTTCAAAAAGGCCACTCTATCAGCCTGGAGCGAATCTAAATTATGGCAAAAAAGTGAGAATTTGAACAGGATTTTACCTGAACTTTTGTTTAAATGGTGAGGACAAACAATCACAGGTCATTTTAAGTATTGGGATATTTACCTGAATATTTTCTCAATCAAAAAAAAGAGCTGCGGGATTTCTCATCAACTCCATTTACAAGTACTGACTAACAGCTGTTAACCAGTCTAGACTTGCCAACACCACACACACAAAAAAAGCCTTGGACATTTTTGACTTAATTTCACCAAAGGCCCAACATGCCTGCACCAAAATCTGTTAAGACTTGCTCTGCTAAGCCCACGATAACACCACGATAACCATTTTTGCTTATTGAACCTGAACTGGAAAAGACACTCAGAAAAAAAAACAAAACAAAACAAAACAAAACAAAAAAACCTCATTTTAAGATGTAAAAAATCTTTATTCTTCAGATACAAATGTATTTTAAAAAGACTCAGTCTTAAAAGCACTATAGACCACCACCATAGCACGTGTCCCTGTTTCTCCAGGGTTCATTCGGTCACCAAAACACCAGTACGTGGCACAGCAGCCTGACCGCTGTGCCGCGTTCCATCAGTCCCCCACACCAGCGGTCATCTCGTCTCAACAAGGGGACTTTAGGAAGTCCCTCTCATCTTCTGCCCCACTGAAATCCGTCACCAAGGTGCCCAAGGTCGGTTGCCAGATCAAGCCGTCCGAATTATTCTAAGAAGGAAAGACAAACATTCAGCTTAATAAAGTTTATAATAGTCTCACATCATAAACACAAAGAAATATACTGGTACCCATGCTCAAATGACTGGAATAATAATTGTTTAACAATATATATAAAGTACATCCTCAATTCTAGCTGCAAAGCAATGGTAAAAATTCAATATAGATAGTTTACAGATATTACCACAAAAGATAAACACAAATGCTTCACACACCATGTCTGGTACAGGTATGTGGTGAACTGGGATGGCACAGCATTGTGAAGTGTTTGGAGAACCGAAGAGGATTTCTCAAAGCAGAATTCGTTAACCAGATAACTTGAGCCAGAAGTCAAGATTCTTCACATAGAAATGCAGTTATAAGGGGACACTGCTGTGGACAATCCCAGGCTTCAGTTATCAGGCTTACCACAAAGTCTGGTTTATTTATGTATAACTCACCTGTTAGTGTTCACTCCTTGGCTTTCTTCTCAGAGTTCTGAAGCTTGTCTACAATTTTGCGCTCATGTCCGGCAGGGTTGTGGCGGTTCGTGTTAGAGCTCGCCTCCTTCTTCGTCCTGCCTTTGCGGCTAGTGCACTCTGTCGGACACATGGAGCGCGCACACACACACACACACACGGTCACTGCACCAGTATTTCTCAGCAGGGTATATCCCAAAACAGTCAGGCAGAAGGTACACGAGGACTGACTAATAAGAGACTAATAAGGTGCTTTTTCCTCTGGTTATCTGTGCACCTGTGAGATCAACATGTGAAGTCCCCCCAACCCCTCAACATACAGCACCTTCTCTATTACTGTCCAATCAGAATCAAAAAATGTATTGCTAGCTGGACTTGGCTAGTGAATTCCAGCTTAAGTTGAATGATCTCCACCAACTGTATTTAAAAAGCTGCGCTATTCTCCTCTGCCTTCTTTTAAACATTTGCACTTCGATTGCACTTTAAACTTTATTTCTTCCATTATTCTACTCTATTACATTTTAAACGACCTGAAGACACTATAAACAGTCCACAGCCCCTCCCACACACAGACAGCACCCACTAGCTAGACATAAACATGAAAAAATGTAGCACTAAAAGTAGCCGTTGTTGGAAAGTTACTTCGCCACATACACCAGAGGTGAACAACTCAAAAACTTACCAGTGTACCGGTCTGTCAGGTTGTAATACTCGTATTCATCATAGTAACGGTTCTCAAAGGTCGTGGGCTTCAGGTTCTTCACCTCGACGTGACTCATTTTGCTATATTTTATCTTCTCCCTGAACACAACTTCTCAACCAGGGTATGCTCAATTAAATAGACTTCTAGAGCAGCTCAGGGCCAAAAAAAAGAGGTGGTAAAGGAGACTGTAGCCAGAGTTTTGTTGTTGCTGTCTGCAAGTTCAGATGTTTACATCCTTCTGCTGGGCCTGTTTTTATAGAGGCCTGGCTCCTCCCCAGTCCTGCACGTCTCTGCTTTTAGGACTGAGTTGCATCAGCTTTGGGTGAATGTTTGACTACAGAAAAAAAAAAGTCAGATGACCTTGTTTTGTTTTACACTTTTAGAATTTATGTGTTATTATGTCTATGCATGTATTGCTTAGGGATTTACTTTATGAACAAGTTCTTATTATATACATAAAGAACCTCTACATAATGTAAAAATTCTCAGAACATATATATTGGTTTTATTTGAAGGAACATTATTCAAAGGTACTTTATACTTTAATGCAGTTCTTCAGATATGTCTGAAGAATGATTTGTTCATGGCGTTGCTGAAAGAGTCCTTTATGTCACCTTTTTTTAGCGTGTAGTCTACTCTGGCCTGTTCTGTTCTCTTTCAGTCTGTTCTAGTCATCTCTAGAATGTGGTTTTCTGCCAGAAAGTCTGGTTTCTACCACAGTCCAAAGACCCCAGGTGAATTGGAAATGCTAAAACTACCTCTGTGTGTGACAGTGTGCGTAACTGCACTGATCTGTGTTTTTATCCAGAGCCAGTGATGGACTGGTGATCTGTCCAGGGTGTTTTTCTCCCTAGCCTTAGGTATCTCAGTTACTGAATGAATGGTCCGGTCTGTTCTATTATTGTAATATTGTCTGTTCTCTCATTTACAATTGTAGTCTAGTCTAATAACCTGTTATATTTTATTCTAGTCTAGTTTAGTCTAATTTAGCCTAGTCTGCTCTGTTACATTCTGCTCTATTCTATTTTAATTTCTAGACCCTACCCCACCTCACCCACAGCCATATCAGGTTTCAGTAAGATTACAGTTGTTAATAATTGTCTCTCTAAACCACACCTGTCTCCTTACTCACACTTCCCATGTCCTGCAGCAGTTTGTGTCCCACTAACCTAAACAATTTACATGATTACATTTCATTACATGATTTCCACAACTTTTTGTTTACAGTTTAAGTAATTATGTTACATTGTGGAATATATTCACAACGTTATCGCCTCTTTTTTTTCGGTTAAAATAAAATAAAACATGCTCCTTCTGTTTCTGTGCAACCTTGGTCAAAGGATGTTGTTTTTAAAGTTATCTGTACAGTGTTTACTGGTCACTTTGCCCTGTATCCGCTCCTGTGTGTTTGCACTGTGTGTGTGTGTGTGTGTGTGTGTGTGTGTGTGTGAATAACACTCTGCGGTAGACAGCATATCTTTGTTTGAGGTTGCACACTTGATGGTTTTAGTGGGAAAAAAACAGTCACTCTGTACAGTTGAGTTCTATTGTTGTGTCTGTTTTTTCCTTAGTGATGACGTGGCTTCTTATAAATTTCCTGTGTTTTGGGTCCAACCGCAGTGACGGCGAGAAATGATGTGGGAGAATGTGTTTAGAGCTGAGGTCTGGAATATTCCATGGCTTGGTGCCTGGATACGCGACCTCAGTGTTTATGGGTAAGTGAGTGGGGGGGTGTGTGTGTGTGTGTGTGTGTGTGTGTGTGTGTGTGTGTGTGTGTACGTGTGTGTGTACGTGTGTTTGTGCCGTTTGAGAGGCAGAATCAGATATGACCTGGCATATTCTGTTTTCATTCACAAACAAGACAAAGTATGCAAGAAGAACAAGCTGTACAATCTATCAGCAATCACGTACACACAGGCACGTGCACACACACAGTTCTTTGGAATCCAGTTCTTTTTTGCTCTTCTCTCACAGCTCAGTCTTTAAACATCTAACAGCATTCCAGCAGCTACAGTTAAGGGCTTCCTGCTGGCTGAAACGATCACTTTTTTGTACAAATTCTTCATGCATTTTCTTTCTCTAACAACCGAAATATTCTGCACATATGCTTTCTCTTTCTGTCTCTTATTGTTTCCTCATGAGCTGGTTTTTGGCTCCAACAGTAACTGCTGTCATGTGAGAGGGGAGTGCTCTGTACAGTAAATATTTGGATTATTACCTTAGCTTGCAATAATTCCTTGGCAAGCAATGGCCCATTTTTGCTGAAAAACATTTGCCTTTTAGTACCGCCCTGTTTTGAAGTGACCCTGTTGAAAATTAACTTTTACATTATCTTGCAATAAGACTTCGGACTTGTACAGTACCAGATCAGATTGGAAAGATAAATCTAAGTATAATCTAAGTAGACTTAATCCAATTGTTACATAAACTGAGAATAGGCTGGGAAGTTTTACAGACAAAGTGCAAATATCGCTTAGGGAAACCGAAAGGGGGCTAGTTTGAGATCTAGAAAAAAACAACGCAAAGAACAATACAGAGAAATTCAATGTATCTGTGTTCCGCTTGCATTCATGCATATGGCAGATCTTCTCATCCAGAGAATTTTAATTAAGTTGCACATATAGGTGAATGTAAAAGTTTTATCCCAGTGACTCTTACTAGTGTAACGTGGTGGGATTGCAAGGACAAAGAATAGGACCTGCTGTAGGGAGGCCAGTGGAGTCCTTATCTAAAATGTTGTTGCTTTTTGAACACATGCATTATTTGCTATTACTTTTATGATCCTAAAGGTGCAAATGAACAAAAAATTATGAACCAAAAATTATTTGATGTACAGAATCTGCAAGCTAGTCAATGGGTGTGTGCTCATACATAATTGATCTTCATTGTCGTATAAACATGACATTGGCGATGGTGATGATTTCCTCAAATGATAAAAATGCAGCATCCAGTGTTTCATAATCTGTTTCTTTATCCGTCTCCTGTTAGCCCACAGCACTGCTCAGTTTCACTCTTCTCTGTCCCTGTCCACCTGCCCCAACTCATGAAGGGCTCCATAAACAGTGCATAAGCTGATTTGACTTACAGAGTGCTTGAAAGTGCTGTGGGTCACCAGGTGACTGATTTAAACTAAACTCATCCTCAGTATTTTTCAGCAAGGGACGTTGTTACTGGTGTTCTCTGTTACGTGAGAAAACAAATGTAGTTATATTTTGTAATAGGCATAATATTTGTAAAGTAATAATTATGTTGTAAAATAAAATTGTTGCACTGTTGCAAAGGAGTACATTTTATATGTACATTAGTGGACTGTCAATTAAGACAATAAGGCATTTAGTATAATGCTGGATGAGGCTAACGTTGCTAACAAACACAGTTATGAGTATGTTGCTGCATGTAGTAGAGATCAGTAGTATAAAAATAATATTGACATAAGTAGTGATATTCACCTGATAAGACTATTGCACATAATCCAATCGTAATTCAGCACCCATTTAGGAAACTGCACATGACACTGCACATGGTAAGGCAATTGCACATAAGATATATTTATTTTATTTGGCACTGAATTGTATTTCTATAGAAAATTCAGTATTACACGGTAATTATTTTAGACACTTTTCCCTAATTCCCTGTGACTAATCTGGTGTTTTCAGTCTTGGGGGTTTGGAGTGTGGAGACGCCTGAGCCCTTTTTGTCCCTTCGAGGCTTCTGTAGAAGGCCTAAGCTAGCTAAAGAAGCAATTGGAGACGAAAACAAACCTCAAGAAAAGGTCAGTTGGGTCTGATCTTATTTGTAAAACGAGTTATTTTTGATTACGGAAGACTGGTAATTACTGAATAAATGTTTTGGCATCTCGCTGTAAAGCGTAATGGCTACATTTAGAAGAGAAACTGCATGCTTGTCTCGTTGAAGCTAAAGCTAATGTTAGCCAGGCTGCAGGCTGCAATGTTGTTCAGAGTCAGAGCAGCTCTGAGCTTTGAGAGGATGGAGGTCAGAAGCACAGTGCACGGAAATATGTTGTAAAAATCACAAAACTGTTGATTTGCATGCGTTTTAATGTATTCAATGCATTAATTTTAATGCATTCAGTCTTTCTTTGAGCAGTGCAACTAAACATTGGCTTAGCTGTGCATTTTGGACCCTGTCAAAGTCAGTTAAGTTGCTTTACTTCTAAATTATTTCTGTGCTGTGTGGATAACTTGTAAGGAAAGATTTGTTTTCACTCTTTCAGGCTCCATGGCTTTGGTGTCTGCAGATACCAAGATTGCTGAGCTGCTGACTGAGCTCCATCAACTAATAAAGCAAACTCAGGTAAGCTTTCTTTTTTGTGTTTTTAAACCTCACTCCAGTAGAGACTGGCAGGTTCTGTGACATCTTCAATGGAACTGGTTGTCCAGTGGTGCCTTGGCTCATTATTTTTCCCTCTCTTTCTTCTGCTGGTGGAAAGGAGGAGCGTTCACGCAGTGAACACAACCTCCTCAACATTCAGAAGACACATGAAAGGATGCAGACAGAAAACAAGAGTCAGTCTACATGTCCTAGTAGTATCACTCTTTTTGATTCAGACTAAATCCATCATCCATCCATCCATTTTCAGTACTGATTGAATGTACACAACAGGTTGTGAGCCTCTTTTTCTCTCCACAGCGTCTCCATACTATCGGACAAAGCTTCGTGGCCTCTACACCACAGCAAAAGCAGATGCAGAAGCTGAGTGCAGGTATATTGTTCATACATATGTGCAAGTAATTCATTAGAGCCACCCTATGTCTTCACTTAACTTTTGTAATCAATGCTTTGTGAGGCATCTTTTGTCATAATGTTTTTTTTTAGGAAATAACAATACCCCACTTCCATCCCACACCCACGTGGAACATGGAACAGAGACCAATCATACATACAGCAGAGGACACTTGGGTTACACCAGTCACAACATAAATACATTATATAGTTAAGGCACTTCACTTCGGTTATTACATCAGTTCATAAAGGGCTTTCATAGCATGACAGTAGTGTATGAAGACAGTAATGTATGCATAGAAGGGTACGTAATGTTGAACACAGACACCCAATATTCATATACTTCTGGGAAATCCCAGATAATGTGGGTAAAAATCCCTTGTGTCCCGTGTGATTAGGTAGAGCATTAAGGTTGAGGTCTTAACCTATTAATAATATTTTTCATATATAACCCTTTTCTAAATAGTCAAAGTCACTTTACAAAAGGTGGAAATATAAAGGATAGACAAAACCTCCAAAGACCCTATCCGATTCCATTGCCCAGTCTACATGCCTTCCCCCTTTATGCCATGCCTTCCCCCATTATGCCATTCCTTTTGGCCAATTATATGGACAGATAGTTGTGAATTAAACTTTTAGATTATTATGAAACATAAAATACAAGGAAATGCACTGATTTAAAAGTTCTGGATCAGTGCAAACTTTTATTATTGAAACTACAGTAAAGCATATTGTTATGGTAGAGCTCCATCTTGTGGTGTGAAAAGGGGAACAGTTGTGGCTCAAATGTTCTCGATTCCATCTCTGGTTAAATCCACTGTTACTAGCAATAACAGCTTCTAGTTTACAGAGGCAGTATAAACAGTTCAGAAGTTAGTATCAATACTGTTCCATTACATTACATGTGTAGCAGAATTTTAAATGTTCCATCTCTGTCCTACAGCATTTTACGCCATGCCCTGGACAAGATTGCAGAAATTAAATCGCTACTGGAGGAGAGACGTATTGGTGAGTCATTAGAAGTGTGTGTGTGTGTGTGTGTGTGTGTGTGTGTGAGAGAGAGAGAGAGAGAGAGCATGAGAGTGTGAATCTGTGGGAATGCCTGATTCACATAGCCTTAACCTCTCTCAGCTGCGAGGATGGCAGGAGTGTACAATGACAGTGACCCACCCCGGAAGACCATGCGGCGAGGCGTTCTGATGACTTTGCTCCAGCAGTCTGCTATGACACTACCTTTATGGATTGGCAAGCCTGGTGAAAGGTACCAGCTCTTTGCTTTGTGTCTCTTTCTCTCCCTCTCTCTCAATTGGCTGTTAGTAATCAAACAGGGTCTCACGCTGAGCAGTCATTTGTCTGTGCTGTTTCTCATTATGATAGAGCACTGATGAAAGTGAGGTGTAATCCTGTTCCTGTTGTTTGTTTCCCACAGTCCGCCGCCTTTGTGCGGGGCCATTCCTGCAAGCAGTGATTATGTAGCTAAGCAGGGGGATAAAGTGGCTGCTCGAGTGAAGGCTGTGGACGGAGATGAACAATGGATTCTGGCTGAGGTGGTCAGTTACAGCCACTCCACCAACAAGTAACTAACCCTATTTTCAGTTGTTTAGACCTGTTACTGTACTGAGATTTAAAGTAGGAATGCACATTTTGCTTTGATTATGAATCTAACTGAACACATACCTTAGAGAATATTATAACTGGTTCCAGAATTCCAAAATCAATGCAGCGTTGCAATGCAGAAAAAAAATCACCTTCACATTATTTTTGGACACTGCTCATTTATAGCAAAACTACTGTGAATGGACAGTAAAAAATATTTTTAAATGTTACCATATGCCAATTAGGTAGCAACAGACTAACTGCCAGATGGTATTACATTCTGAGCCTCTTTCATGCTTGGCTGCTTGCTACTTTTTCACAGGTATGAAGTTGATGATATTGATGAAGAAGGAAAAGAGTGAGTATCTGTAATCTAGATTATTTTTATTTGTAATATAAGTTGCCATGGCATTCTTCTACATGTTTCATTCAGATTGTTACACTTGGAATAGTTTTTAAAAAATGAAAAATTTACATTTGACAGACCCACACATCTTGAAAATATTTCATTTATCCTGTTAAAATAGTTTGTTGGCTTAGTTTGAACAAGTTCAACAATAATGGTCAAATTGTCAATGTTGTTGATTATAAATCTAAAGTTTATGTTTTTTCAAAACGCTGTAAATCCAACTGGTATAGTACTTATTGCGGTTTGGGAAAGAACTGCAATTTACAATCCATTTTAAACAAGGAAACACAGCGATTTGACATGAAACGTTGATGGAGCAGCAAGTAGGTTCAGTAAACAGTAGAAAGGCATGGCAAGCTCGTGTTTTTTTGGGGGGGGTTGGCGTTTAAAAAGAGCTCTTCACTTTTATGTTTACTGCCATCCCTTTTTCTTCATGTTTTTTTCCCCCTCCTGACTTCTTGTTCTCCTCTCCTCTTGTCCTTCCTACTTTCTCTAGGAGGCACACGTTGAGTCGGAGAAGGATCATCCCACTGCCACAGTGGAAGGCAAATCCAGAGACGGACCCCGAGGCCCTATTCAGCAAAGACCAGCTGGTGCTGGCCCTCTACCCACAAACCACGTGCTTCTATAGAGCACTCATTCATACCCCCCCACACAGGGTGAGAGAGAGATAGGCCCACTGTTCTGTGTGTCTTGAATCAACAGCTTTTCTGTTTTTCTTAAAAAAAAAAAAAAAGCATAGGGCAGAGTTGAAATTGTCTGTGCAGGAAGCACAAGTTGAGAAACTACATTAAGTATTGCCACATGCGGTGATCATAGGGGTCTCGCCAAAACACAGCCCTCAAGGCCAACGTTTAAAAGTACAGTTTTTCCACACCACTGAGCATTCTACCTCTTGACCTTGGAACCTTCTGCTTGGCAGAAAAGCACCTTATCCAATGATTCCACTGTCAAATAATGGACTTTTTAGGAAATATTAAACCTGCCCAGACTGATTGATTAGTGTGCTGCAGCCATAATGTGCAAAAAATGTCCTTTTTATCATTATTATTTAGAGACTCCACTGACTACTTCTAGACAATTAAGATATGATGAATATCCAGAAACTAGTTTAAAATATTATGCAAATTTGCTCAAAATGAAGTGGATGGAGCTTAATGACTCTTGGTTTAGTTTGAGGCCAGTGGTCATATTTTTACTTATAAAGTTACAGTTTCAAAAGCAGCATACAAAATGTCAGCTTTTGAGCTAGAGGTTGCTGAGAAACAGATCAGTTTATGTTAATACGCCCTCTATGGATATACTTGACCCAAACTTGACACCCTAATTCAAAACTAATTCAGAACTAACGTGAGAATGAGAATCATACAAGTGTTCAGGGCTTTAGCTGTTTTAGTCAACTATGCTTTAAGTTACAAGGATCAGTTAGCGTACACTAATCAGATATAACAATTAAACCACTTCCTTAATATTGTCAAGACCCCGCTTGCATTGCAGAGGTGTTGTGTCTCGATGGGTCAGATCTGTTTTGGTGGCGTGAGGGGAACTTACTATATTTAAAAAGGTGGTTTTTATATTACAACTGATAGATGTATAGCATTTTGCATTCAACTTGGCATACAAAACCATTTCCAGCACATGAAATTAAGTGGCTCAATGTTAATCATAAGTTAATAGTTTACATTTTTTAGCAACAAAGATTTACCTTAGTATACCTAATTTTAACTGCTAAGTAGGATTTTTCTGTAGAGAATAAACACGCTCTGAATTAGTGATCAAGGAACTAGGAGAGAGGCACAAGCAGAAATTGTTTTATTGTCAAATTTAAGACATTCTTTAGTTACTTATGCAAAGATGAATGGCAGATGATCTAAGAATGAATAGCTCTGGCATTTCAGTAGCTCACATGTTAACCTGTATCATTTTAATTGCAGCCCCAGGACGACTACTCTGTGCTGTTTGAAGACACGTCGTATGCAGACGGCTACTCGCCACCACTCAATGTAGCTCAGAGATATGTGGTGGCCTGTAAAGAGAACAAGAAGAAATGAGAAACAATTGGACTCATTGACAAGTTATGGTCACCTCTTTTGCAAAATTGGATCTTGAATCAAGACTTTGAACACTGGAATACGTCGCTGACACGGCCAGCTGAAAAATTAAGGGTGATGGAGTTTGTCCCTTCGGCTGTACAAGTTTTCTCTCAGTGTGTATTTGCAAAGGACTCTTGTATAACATCGGACAACATATTTGTCCAGTAGATGTCCCATAAGTGGTGAATTAACCAAAAACTGTGGTAACTCGGGATTCCGTTCATTATTCCCATTCAGCACGACACTGTTAAGTTTTCTCTGGTGTCATTTTGTGTGTATGTTTTTGTATGACGTGTGTCTGGTGGTAATAGGAACTAAGTACAAGTAAATTGTGTAAAAAGTAAAAAAAAATAAAATAAATCTTTTTTTAAACATTGGAAGTATGGGGTTTTTTTTATTATTGAATTTAAGGACACCGATATAGGTTAGAGGCTGATATGTGTTGGTCGCGCTACAGTACAGTTTTGTAGGTAATTCAGTACTGGAACGATTTCTGGTAATTGTATAATTTCACTGAAGCAAATGCTTGAATATAGGTTTATGCTGCCCTACTCGTCTTTACATATAATCAAGATATATCGTGAAGTCGCTAAAATCAGCATGAATAGAGAACATAGGGAACGGATACTTTGTGTGGATGTGTGCATGTATATATGTACATTTGTGTGTGTGTGTGTAAAAAAAATCTTTCGCGGGACTGTGAGCGTGCCCCTTCGAGATCATTGGCTCGGGAGACTTACGTCACGAGTCAGCCGTGACGCGCTGTTCGAAAGATGGCTGAAGTGGTAACGCTTTTCATCTCTACTTTCACAGCAGAGCGTCTTAAACTATAACCAGTTAAAACATATAACCAGTTCCGGAATCTCAGCATCATTTAAAATCAGAACAGCACTTACTGTTATTAGCTGCTTGGCTTCTATCTCGTTTGTTAGCATGATAAGGACGCCGCGGCTCGATAATATGCACGTACATAAACGCAAAGGTCTGACAGAGCCGAGGGCTGAAAATCAACCATAGTTTAGACTGGTTATTTAGCTGGCAAACAGTCTTTAGTTTTCAACAATGTAATGTGTTTCAAAACGTGTGCCAAGCTCTGGAGTGTTTCCATCTAACTGTACCCATAATTAGAGTCGCTTTAGTTGGTGTTTTACAGTGATCACTGATGTCCACTTGTTCTGTTCAGCTTTGAGTCAGTTTTTCTGTGCCTGAACAACACCGCAGTGAACAAAATTATATAAAAAACATCCGATTGTCAGCTATCGCACGAGGCTTGTTTCTTTACGCCCTTCTAACACGTGTGTGAGTGAAAGTAACCCTGGGAAAAACACAGCGTGAGCAAAAGTGTTGGGACACAACTCCAAATTTCAGTCGTACCCATTGCCACAGGTTTATAAAATTAAGCATAGCAAGACATTTTGGACAACTCCTTGCTTCCAACTTTTTGGATACAGTTTTAGGGAATATCCATTTCTATTCCAGCATGACTGTGCCCTAGTGCAGAAAGCAAGATCCAAACAAACATGGTTGGATGAATTTGGTGTGGAAGAACTTGACTGGCCCGCACCAAGCCCTTACCTCAACCCCATCCAACACCTTTGGGATGAAATGGAACAGAGAATGCGAGCCAGGCCTTTTTGTCCAACACCGGTGCCTGATCTCATAAATGCTCTGAATTGGCATCCCAATACTTTTGTCCATACAGTGTATGTCTGCAGTACTGGATCATCATATTGACTCACTGTGGTATTGATTTAAAATTATTATTAGAACATTAGCACACAGTATGACGTGATTTAGAACACTTCTAATCAAAGCATGCAGGCTTTCTTTCAGCATGTAATAGCAGTGTGGGTTTGTTAATGTTATGAATGCAAACAAATATAATTTTATGCTGTAATACATTTCAGAAATATTGTGATTGAAATCTTATCAATACTGTTCATTACTACCTGTAATGAGATGTAAATGAATTGTACAGTTAATGATAAATGTTCGTGGTGAGGTTATCTTTGTCTTTTGTCTCTAACCCCAGACTTCTGACAGTGACAGTGATGGGGAAGTTAGTGTCAAAAGCCGTCCACAGCCACCTCCAAAACGCAGACGCGTCATTGACTCCTCAGCCATCACATCCGTGCCCATTTACACAAATAAGGTACAGTCTTATTTCTGACACGAATGACTTCACTAGTGTTTGGTTCCACTTTACTGTCTGTGATGGCTGTGTATGTTTAATACACAGCAATGTTCCTCTGTGTCCTGTCATTTTGAAGCCCTTCTGTTATCAGTTTATGATAGCTTCTTCACTGATGTGATTTATTAGTGTTCATGCAGGTAAGTTAATATTGCCTGGAGATATTTGTTCAGTAAAAAATAGAGCGACAGGCCTTTAACGTAAGTAAAGTTTGCTAGTGCATTACCCACTGGCAGGGACATAGGTGTTGTGCATCAAAATAAAAGTCAAGAGATTTATCACTTGATAGAAACTGTGGTGGTCATTATCATTTCAGGTGAAAAGCAGCCTACAGCTGAAGCCAGCCATCTTCAAACAAGCAGACTGCACAGGTAAGTCTAACAATAAAGTAACCTAATAAGCTTATACGTGGTTCAGCAGCAGCGGCTTCAGTCTCTCGCTGATTTTTTCTGAGAACCAAACTAATAATTGTTTGCGGAAACCAAGGCAGTCAGACACCTGAACAGAATGAGCCTCCGCTGCTCAGCATCGCACCCAAACATAAACAACCAGCACGAGGACAAGGGGGCGTGGTGGACGAGGCCCGGACGTCACAGTCAGCTGTACTCAGAGGCGGGAGGTTTAAAAGTAGCCAATCCGAGAACATTATTTATTTCTCCTTGCTGCTGATTGGTTGCTGCACTGTGACGCATCTGTAGCAGCTGCAGGCCAGAATTTACCCTGTGGAGCGTCTCGAGTGTTCACATGTTTTTCGTTTTGTTCTTCTTAAAGCCCTGCATGTTTATTACTGTAAATGAAATTAATTCATTAATGTATTTACCCTGCTTATGCCAAAGAAAATGACAGCGCACACCAACGAGAACGCCCGTGCATGAGTTACAGTACAGGCTATATAGGGGTAGTATTGGTATTTTACATTCTAACACTGCGGGAGTTCAGTGTAAACTGTACAGTATGAACATGAGTTTACCTTTACGTTTTTTAAGGGTAATGTATTAAGCTGAGTGAAAGTATTTTGGGAACATATCTGGGGGCTTTTTTTAGGGTTTACAATATAAAAATAGGCAATTTTAGGCCTTTTTTTAACCACATCACAACATTGCGGTTTTTCACTAGATGCGGGTGCTCTTAGAAAGCAACAGGTTTTCTATACTTTATTTAAAATGCTAATCACACTTCCAGTATATCATACAATAAACATTTGTTGCAAAAAATATATTCCATGAGTGCTTTTGGGTCATTCTTGCAGTATCTAATTTAATGTTTTTGTCCTATGGACTAACTCACATGAGATATAGGTAATGTAATTATTGCCTTAGGCTATTATTGTTTTGTGTATTGCATTTCCTGCAGAAAGTGATGAAGAGGAAGCCAAACTGTGGCCTCCGTCTCCACCCAAGAACAATCCAATTAGCATAACCTTGAGTGACTCAGATGAGGAGCCAGAACAAGAGCAATCAGAGCGGAGGAACCAGAATGAGATTCAGTGAGTTTCAGTATTATCCACAATAAACACATATGTATTAAGGATGTTACAATGTACTTGTAAAACAAGGTGAGGTTATATTAAAATACAATTTATTTGTAAATTAGATGAGATAATCATGCATGATCAGGCTGCAGAAAAAAATTATTACAGTTATTATGACAGACTGACAACAGAACAGAAATATTTGAGATTAAGTCTACTTCTGGCAGAGATCAAGGGAGTGTATAAATAATTTTCTTTTTATGCTTGTTTCTTGCATTCTTTCTTTCCATCCCTCTTCTTTCTTCCCCACCCCTCCACTTCTCAGAGATGTCTTGCGATCTCCCTCTCCACCGCCTCCGCTCTGTAGCCCACCTGTCAAACGAAATAATCGAGCAAACAAAAAAATAAGGTGAGTGAATGACTTTCATTTAGAACAGTACAAATTAATTATTTGTCACTTAATGCTGGGATCTAAAATATGTAAGTATCCTAAATATGTAAACATGTCTCCTGAACTATTCTGCAGTGAAAAAGTAAAGCACATAAATACATGCAGCTGGACTTTGTAAACCTGTAGTTTAGCAGTAAAGAAAAGATCTCAGAGTATTTCAGCTGGACATATTTATGTTTGTTTCCTTAGAGAGATCAACAAGAAGCTGGAGAAAATTGATTCTTTAATGTGTCCATCACCTGATGAAGCAGAAGATGTTCCTGAACACGGTGACTGGCCCCCCCCCAGAGACGACCTCGATGATGACGATGACATCATAATTATTTCTTCTGAAGATAAACCGAAAAAACGTCCACCCAAACCTCAGGCCAGAGTTCAAGCCCGAGAGATTTCACTGAAATTCCGCTGGCGAACAGATGTGTACAAAATTCCAGTACTTTCGGTGAGATGGGCAGGTTTGTTTTTACACTGTATAGATCTTTAGGCACTACCTGAAGAAATGCTGATCTTTAGTGGAAATGTGTGTATGGGGGTGTGTGTATGGGTGTGTGTGTGTTAAGATGATTTTTACTAAATCGTAGTTGTAATATTTATGTATCACTGCTTTATTTCTAAAAAAAATCATGTTCTTATTTTTATTTGCAGACGGATCCTTTGAGCAAGGCTGTGAATCAGTTATCTGCCAAACTTAAAGTCCAGCCTTCTCAAATTTTGTTACTAAGACAAGACACTGAGCTCCCTGTACAGTCAACAGCCGCAGAATTAGATCTTGGCATTGCTGACATCATAGGTGAGTGAAAAGATGTTTCCTGATTAATGGTTTGGACCATTTGTTATTGTGTCTGATGCTTATTATGGCCTGTGTAGGTTAAAATGGCCTCCTTTCCAATGCCCAAGGCACTAAACAACAATAAATGGCGAACCCTTTTGATAGCCTTTGGTGGGGACATGGACATGAGAAACCCAGACTATTTTATTCTGAATATTTGCCTTTGTGTGTATTCCAATAGACTGTGTTGTAATAACTGAGGACAAAGAAGAAGAAAGCCAGGATATCATCACAGTGCGACTGCAGAGCAAGGAGAAAGGATCTGCGCAAGAATATTCCTTACATAAGGTTTGTGTCCTGGCAGAGTTAGATTAGTTTAAAGTCACATGTGTTTTGCACTGCATAGCGTCCTTTCAGTCCAGATTAAATCCTGGAGTCCTACACCAGTCTTTGCCTTGTCAATTATGTTATTATTTTCTCTTTCTGTCTGTCTCTCAGGATGCTCCTCTGGGTTCGATCCTCACTCAGTATACAGCAGGACTGTCGGCTGCTGCTAAGCGGAAGATCAAATTTCTGTTTGATGGTTCAAAGGTGACACCTAATCAGACCCCTTCACAGCTGGACATGGAGACTGGTGATGTCATTGAGGTCTGGACCTGATGTCAATCAATAAATAACAACATTAGACCTCATTTGCAGAAACAAATACATATCACATTTTCTTCTCAGTTATGTAAATTAAAAGTTTTACAGAATTCAGATGTATATAAACTGTTCCAATGAACCATTAGATATTGGATCGTACACCTTTTATTAAAAAATAAATTTTCTAAATAAACATAAACATGGATAAAATGTGGATGTGCATGTGTATTAATTAGCAAATGTAAAGGGAGAGATTTTGAAGCAGCTGCATCATTAAACAGCTAAAACTGCCTGTAATGGACTTTACAGTGTTCCCGAACTGATTTAACTGTTTGTTGATCGACTCACTACTGGTTAACGCATGATCAAGTGCTTTGTCCTGAAGGCACTGCTGATTAAGAGAAAGACAGAACTTTATCTCCAGTGATTTTATCATTTATTCTGACTTTTTCTCTGGCAATGCTTTTCCATTAATTTCCCTCAAAGGTATCTACTTAAACCACGCATTTGGCAGTTCATGCCTTCTTTCATGTTCCTTAGAACAGTTCATAATAAATATACTTATAGCTTAAGAACTAATAAGGTACTGCATTGTTCCTGTTTGTCACTGCAAGGTAATAGCCCATAAATGGCTTATTGTGTGGAGCTGACATTCACTTCTACTTCTAGTCATCTTTATCTTGTTAGTTGTGTTGAGGGGGTCAGGCCTCTCTGACTCAGCCTTTAGTGTTTGTGAATTTTTGAACCGGTTCACATGACCAAGTGAGTCGATCTGTTTTGAATCATCTGGACTTTAAACGTTCTACTCACGTGTTCTATCAGAATTACATTACTATTACATTTTCACTGTAGCCCTGGGTCTGACTACATTAGTAGAAGTAGCAGAAGACAGCTCAGCTGTTGAATTAAATGTTACACTACATGGACAAAAGTATTGGGACATGCCTGTTTTCCAGGGTTGGGGCCAGGTCCCTAACTTCTTAACGCTGCAGCATACCAAGACATTCTGGACAACACCATGCTTCCATCTTTGTGAACAGAGTTTGGGGAAAGTTCAGATTAGTTTGGTGTGGAAGAACCTGACTGGCCCGCACATATTGTACATGGAGAAGATACTGTAACTGGTTACAGATTTTCTGAGATGAACGTTGCTAATTTCGGTGGGAAGGGACTTCAGCAGGTCGTGAGTTTGGTCGTGAGTTTGAATCCCATGGCTGCTAGTGGAACCACTGAGGTACCCTTTACCAAGATAC
>JBBIGA010000027.1:8594706-8612838 GCA_037576975.1 Alestes dentex | reverse complement strand
TTCTTGGAAGGCTTTCCACAAGATTTTGGAGTTTCTGTGGGAATTTGTGCCCATTCATTCTGTAGAGCATTTATGAAATCAGGCACTGATGTTGGACGAGAGGGCCTGGCACCCATTCTCCACTCCAGTTCATCCCATGGGGTTGAGGTCAGGGCTCTTTCTGGGCCAGTCAAGTTCTTCCACACCAAATTCATCCAGTCATGTGTTTATGGAGTTTGCTTTGTGCACTGGAGCACAGTCATGCTGGAACAGAAAAGGGCCTTTTCCCCAAACTGTGTCCACAAAGTTGGAGGCATGGCATTGTCCAAAATGTATTGGTATGCTGAAGTATTAGGATTGTCCTTCACTGGAACGTAGGGTGCCTAGCCCGAACCCTGATAAACAGGTGTGTCCCAATACTTTTGTCTACAAAGTGCTCACATGTGCACCATGAAGCTCTGTAACCACAAGATAGAACATGCTTGGAGGAAAACACTCACTGCTGATTCTGTTTCATCAGTTTACAGGTCACACTAAGTGAACGGGGTAAGAGGGAGGCCATCCAGAAAGAACAAGGCAGGTTATGCTCACTTAGGACATCCAGCTACAGATGGCCAACACTCATCTAGCTCATGGATGTTGTTGAGAGGGTCTCAACAAGGTCTCAGTTCTGCAAATACAGTTTGACCGTACAGTAAATCTAATTGTTCACACAAAGAAAGAAGGCAGAAAGGGCTCATCATGACTTTTTAGAAAGTTTTTGTTTTTAGCCTGAGTTATGTTTTCTTTCTGTTTTAAGATGTAAGCGCATTTATGTCAAACCAAGAGAGTGAGCAAAAAATCTTCTTAAATGCTTTAAAGATTGAATGTCCTCGGTTTGGCCAAGAGTATAGTTTGCATGATGTTCCCCACATCCCAGAGGTAGTTGGCTAGCACTACAAGAATAACATAGCTAAGAAGTAATGGAAAGCTAAATCTGCCAGCTAAGCATGGTGCAAAGTGCATGGCCAAACCACCACACTTCAGTGGAGTTTCTGAAATTGTATGATATACTCTTCTGTAAAGAGTATGATGTGAATATACAATCTACAAAATGAGGTACAAATAACTTGAGACATGATGGCCACTGTATTTAGATTTAGATACTTCCGTCCATTTATATAAGTTGTCATACAATCTCAGAAACCACATAAGAAACACACTCCTTGGAGGAAACTTCTAACTGGATTTCAAACAGAAATACAGTTATGCAGTACAACCATTAATTTCACAAACCAGAAAGATCAAAGTTGTGAGAAAAATGGGCTGTGCTTCGTTCAACCTGTGAGAAAGGCATCCCTAACACAAGGCTTTTTGGTCATTTCCAACCGGTTTAAGGGAGTTGGCTCACTGACAACTCAAATAATCCCTTTGGGTGGCTGTGCTGCTGTTCCCACAGCTCCTAATTAAAGCAGTTTACATTATGTTCCATGTGATTTATTACATCATTCGGAAATCGCAATGTTTTCTAGATGTAAAAACCACAAGACATGAGTTTAAAGTTGCTAACAAATATTTATGTCAGATTTTGGTTATATTTTCCTTAGAGTAACCGCAAAACTAAAGAAGCATGTGTGTTTGTCCAGCAGGCAAAACTGTAAATCTTTTTTTTTTTTTTCCAGAGAACTGTTCTTTTAAGCACATGGTGATAAACTTTGTTAAAACTGTCTGTAGTCACACAAAGAGTCCAAAAAATGGTTTCAGTATATTTATATTATATCGTATTATCATCACCATCATCACCACCATTATTATCATTATTATTATTAAATTCAATGTAGTACCTGAAACTAATTACACAGAGTGGACAACACTGTCCACCTCAACACACGGTCCCAGCAGAGAGAGAGAGAGAGAGAGAGAGAGAGAGAGAGAGAGAGAGAGAGAGAGAGAGAGAGAGAGAGAGAGAGAGAGAAGGCACAAATAGAAGTAGAGGGGGAGCGGGACATAGAAAAGAGGGAAAGAAAAAGTGAGGCAATATAGAAATATAAAAACCGAACAGAGAGTGGACAGAAAAGAGGGATACAATGACGGGGTGAAAAGGGATTTAGGAAGATGAAGGGTAGGCACTGAACTGGGTGGACATGGCGACACAGACAGAGGCACATAACCAAGACTGGCACAGAATGAAGGGAAATGACATAACACCGAAAAGGCACGGGGAGATAAGGGCTATTTTATCCTTGTCTTTTTTTTTTTTTTTTTTTTTTAGTTTTTTTCGTTTTTTTTCCCTTTAAATGTGAGGAAACTGTAGTGGGACAGGCTGAGGGAGATTACAAGCATTATAAAAGGCACCAAAAATTTGAAGAAAAAAAAATCTGGAGAACAAATATTATGCATACACAGAATATAAGACATACAACAAAGGCGTTTTTTTTAAAACAGAACAAAAAATAAAATTAATACTATTATTTAGAGAATTATTACTATCATAATTATTACCATGGTTACCATCGTTGTCAGCATAATCAATAAGAAACTATTTTTCTTGTAAATGAAGGACATTCTCTCTCCCTCCTCTGGACTCCACCACTGAAACAAACTCACAATAAAACGAAAAACAGTGTGTGTGTGTGTGTATTTGTTATAAAGAGATGAGAGAGGAAGAAGGGCACACAAAATAGACAGAGTACTTTAGAGAAAGAAACATGGAGCAAATGAATAGGCAGATAGCTATCATGAATGAAGTGCAGGTGTTGGATAGAAACACAGAGCAAGAGAGAGAGAGAGAGAGAGATAGTGTCTTCACATTAGACACAGGTTTAGTATTTCTGAACTAAATCACTTTTCATAACAGCACTTAGGCGTGTCACAATTAGTACCGCCATCTGATCAGAACTACATAAGCTGAATGCAGCTATTTTCCACAATTCTGTTATTTCTCCATTTCAGAAAATGCATGTAAATTAAATATAAAAGAATTTACTGAGACATACTATGGGTGCTATAACACCTAATAAACCACACTTACTTGACTGTGACAGGCCTAGTTCCAGCACTCACGTAGTTGAACCTTTCCTGCATAATATGTTGGTTGTTAACTATGACTGTAATATAAGCTTTTGTAGTACTATTATGTAAGAGTGTAGCATTCAAATTTACCCTCAAATCACATCCTTAAAATATTTCAGCCCAATTCCATACATCTGATCACAAGCCAATACACTGACCCAGACATAGACACTGAAATGAGTGTCTGATAAGCTGGTCAGCATGCTACATGAGCACAAAATAGCAGTTTTGTTCAGAAATACCAATCCAATCTCTCAATGTGGTGCACATTCTGCCAGCAGGGGGCAGTGGATGAGAGATTAGGACTCATACACTTCAAACATCTCAGTGCAAGACTAACTGGAGCGTTTCATAAAGCAGAATCTCTGAGTTAAGCACAAAGTCAAGCTTGTGCAGTTAGAACAAAGCTGAGGGGCATTCAACTTAAGCTTGGTCTTAAGTTATCTGGCTAACTGAGAAAGTCTGCGTCATGAAAACCACTCCCCTGGTATCAGCTTCTCTACAATGCTGACAAGAGAAAAAGGTCATCCCAGATCATCAGACTCAGTCTTGAGAAGTCTGACATATGTATGGCCCTTTGACTGAGGTAATGACATCAATGGCGATGTTCAACAGATGTTTTATCCTGTTCACTCACGGACAAGTGCGGGTTATTTTGGCAAGCAACTAGCTGTTGCTCAGTCCTGTGCGAAGCCTAGCGTGGTTCTAGCAGTAAGTGACACTGAAACACAAAATGACACAAAAACAAAAAAAAAAAAAAGTGCTGCTAAGACAAAAATCTGTGTAAATGATAGCACCACATGGCGGTACAGTACCATCCAGTGTGATTGCATGAGGTGAAAAATAACAGTACCGCTGCAGCTATTGCTGCTTTCCTATGCAACAGAACCATGAGAGGGACCTTTAACACTGAGACACAGAGGGAAAAAAAAAAAAAAAGTAGTGTAACATTGACCAGCATTTCTTCAGCCGAGCTCCAGTTAGTGTATGGTTACTTTAGTGTTTTTATGTCGCCCTTTCAGTGGTCACTGTGTGCGTGTGCATCTCCTCCATCTCTCTCTCGCTCTTTGAAAGCTTTTCTTCTTCTTCTTCTTGTTTTTTTTTTTTAATAGTGTTATTAACTCTGTTCCTGACCCACCCCCTTAAGTTCTTCTTCCTACAAAGTGAAAAATACTGATTGTGACTGGCTCTCCTGCTTCACTCTCAGAAGAAGGAGTACTGGTTGTCGATGGCTCTAGCCCGGCCTCCCTCTCTCTCCTCACCCTCGGCTCCTTCCAGCTGGCGGAGAGGCACATCCCTCTCTCGCTCCTCACACTCATCCGTCCCACTGCCTGCTGCACCCCCACCTCCTCCTCCCCCTGCAGCACCTGCATCACTACCCCGTTCCTGAGGGGGCGTGGGGGGCGGAGGGCGTCCAGGCGGGAGTGGGGGAGGAGGGGGTTGAGGGGGGCTACGGGGTCTGCTGCTCAAGTCTGTGAGAGAGAGAGAGAGAGAGAGAGAGAGAGAGAGAGAGAGAGAGAGAGAGAGAGAGAGAGAAAGAGAAAGAGAAAGAGAAAGAAAGAGAGTAAGAGAAAGAGAAAAAGTGAGAAAGAAAAAGTGAGAAAGAGAGAGTGAGAGAAAGAGAGAGAGAGAGAGAGAGAGAGAGAGAAAGTGAGAAAGAGAAAGAGAGAAAAAAAGGAACAGAGAAACAGAGAGAGAGAGAGAAAGAGAAAATGAGGAAGAGAGAGAGACAGTGAGACAGGCAGAAAACAAGAGGAAGGGGAGGTGTCAGAGTAAGAGCAAAGAAAGTGAGAGATAGAAAAATAGCGACAGAGAGTGAGGAGATTTGAGATAGAAAGGAGGGAGAGAGAGAGAGGAAAGAGAGGAAAAAACAGAAACAATAGCAAAAAGCATAAAAAGAAAACGGGATTGATAGGCAAAAATAATGTGCAATACATTTAAATGGGAAGTGCCGGAGAAAGTGAGCGGAAAGAGAGAAGGGAGAAGGAAGAAAGCAGAGAGAAAGAAAGTAGAGAGATCAAACAAGAGAAAGAGTACATAAATGAGTAATCCCTATAAAAAAGGCACATGCATGGTTCCCAGTAATGGAATCAGTCAACACATGGGACAGACACCCTAAACCCTGTCTCCACGACACACTTTCAGATACTGAAATTACAGTTAAAATTTGTAACTTAATTTCATTTAATTTAAGACTCATCTGAGTCAATAAAACGGTGTTCTACAAGAAACTTCACATCGTGGAGAAAGGTTAGTTGCCTGTCAAATGTGTGACATTGGATCATTTAAATATGAAAAGCTGTATTGAGTACAATTGCTGTTGTGAGATAAACACAAGCTACAGTGAGCAATGTTCAATGCTGTCTGGTGACAAAAGGCCTAGGATGGAGATCTATGCAACTGAAATCCAGCCGTGAATGGAACATTAGGCAGACAGATGTGCTCTGAGGTGAACGGATGAGCTGCTGCTCCACTGCCTCCCATCTCTCTCTCTCTATCTCTCTCTCACCCTCTCACACTCTCACTGCTAGTGTTCAGGACCTCTTTCCTTATACTTAATTTTCCTGTCTCCTGTTCTCCAAGCTGGATCTCTTGTTTTCTCCCTTCTCTATATTATCTGTGGAGATTAAACATATTTGTTTAACAGAGAATAAGATAATTTTTTGTACTTTGACTCAAAACACCTTTAGAAAGGAAGCCAATAGGCAGGTGCTAAAGACTGAGGCTTTGATTAGAGTCTGTTTTTCTGGACTTTTCTGTTTTACTGGAGAATGGGTCAAACTTGTTTTCTGTGGTAATCAAATGCAAAATTATACATACATAACACTGATACTAATTTGAAAATGCAGGAAGTTTCCTTTAAATGTCTCAAATTTTCCATGTATGTTTTTAGATTTTAATTTCTTACCTTTAAACTAACTGTCCTTTGAGTCACTTTTACATTATGCTCCTCCAGCCCCTATACATTTTAACCTTGCTATGCTTTTTCTAACCTGGGATCATTACTGGGACCTTCTCCTCACACTTAGTTGTTTCATTCCCTCTCTGTCTCTCTCCATTAAATCTGGTCTCACTTACACACAGTCAGAGATGGGGGTTGATGGAGAGTCAGGGTGGCGCGTGGTGATGACATCACAGACTGTAGGCCGGCTGCCTGCCCTGTCCCGGCCTGCGAAGATGACCCAACGACAAACAACAACAAAGACAGCCAATCAGAGCTTTGGTTTGTAGTGACAGGGGAGGGGCCTGAGGCAAGAAGGTGGCTCAAAGGGGCAGAGCATAAGGTGATGCATAAAGTGGAGAAACATGTATATGATCACAGAATGAAGAAGAAACAAATATGACTGGTGGAGTCAAAAGAGGGTAATGATAAAGGAACATGGATAAGATGCAACATGGTCAGTGTCAGTCTGACATTATGGCACAGGCATGGCTATGAGGTGGAAGACAGGTGGTACAGACAATTACGTAATTAAAAGGGTACTTGGGTGTAATAATGCATCAGGACTTGTGATACTGTAACGCAAAACTGCGATGTATTGCGTAGAATGGATGTTCAATTAATTTTGCCATCTAATGCAACTGCACTGTACACAAACCAACTCAGTCCAGCAGTCATCCAACATTCGAACTCTGGTAGTGTTATGGAATCCAACAGTTACAATCATCATTCTTCATTTGAACTTTGTTCTATATGTCCTAAGAATTTCGAATTGTCAAGCCAGCATTTTGAAGCAAACTGAATAGTGGGCTGAGTATATCATTACACCCCAAACTGAAAATGAGTGTTAGAAAGAACAATAATAGTTGCTTGAATATACTTATTTTTTAACTCATCTTAGTATTTGTTTTTATAATAGGGTATTCGAACAAGACAAATGGTAGTACTACAAATGGTAGTAATTATATACGCTTAAGATAAAAACAGGATACTGAATCAACTGTTAGCTGCATATAATGAATGAATGTTAGATCTTCCATATTTTCATATTTCATTCAAAACAGTCTTGATTTCATTCTTTTTTGCAATATATTAAATTGCTTAGAAATACAGATACTCAAATAGCAAAATACCTAATAAATACCAAATAAAGAATAAAGAAAAGAGAGGAAATGGGGTGGGACAAGGGGTGAAATGAAGCACAGTATGAGAAAGAAGAGAGGTGGCAAAAGGAGAGATTGTGATGAACCTGTGGATAAAAGCTGCTGTTAAGATTTAGGGTGGTAGTGGGACACTAGAAAAAGAAGCAGACTGAGGAAGTCAGGCGTCGAAAAAGCGTGTAGAAAAAGCAAAAAGCAAAGTCAGAAAAATCATCACAGTCAAAGAAACAAAGCCATGCACAGCCAGCAAACTGCAAACTTTGCTCATGTGAATGGAGCTGTGTGTGTTGGATTGTATATGACGTAAAGTCACAGACTGTGCTGAAATACATGCGCTGCCTGGCGACCGGACATGGCCTCACACACAGACAAAATCCCATTTTAGCCATATTACATTGTCATGAAGCTCACGCGGTGGCTTGCAGTACTTCTATACCACAATATAGCAATCACATAAAGGCACAAAGTGGAGAAAACAAATGCATTGTGGCCTCTATAAATACACTGGAAGTTTCCGAACAACGCAGGAAAACTGGCCCTTAAACTTTATTTAGAAAGCTTACAAAATGGTACTCGTGCCTAAAACACTCTTCTGCCCAATCATACCCTAAACCTAAGCCCTCCACCCCTTCAGCACTGACCCCAGGTGTGGGTACCTGGCTGTCGGACAGCTGTGGCCCCCACAAAGCTGATGAGGGTAACGTCTGAGGCCCCCCCAGATTCCAGAGGGATGGGGTGCACCCGGAAGTGCTCCAGCATGTCAAAGATAGACTGGAACCAGAGATGTTGTACGCGACATTGGCCATCCTCATTGAGAGAGAGACGTAAGTGCTGTGGTGAGAGGGAACGGGGGAAGAGAGAGAGAGAGAGAGAGAGAGATTAAGATATTAACACAATGAAATGAGGCAGGGATAAAGATAAGGAGAGGGAGAGGGAAATGTGGATGAAATAGGATAGGTAATATCTCATGATGTTACTACTTGCACTTAACCCTTAAAAGTCAGTTATTTTCAGTGATGATAAATGTATGCTACAATATTAATCATTTCTCTCTCCTAGATTGCTAAACAAGCTGGATGGATTCTAAAATTTGATTGATATTAACTGATTTTTGTGGGGGGAAAAAAAAAAAAAAAAAAAAAAAAAAAATCAACCTTAATATCATCCTACATCAAAACAAATGAGAAAGTTGGCATTGGAGATTTGACTATGTAACTATGTAATTAGTCAGGTAGCTTTCTATTTACAGTAAAACAATTATGCAAAGTAAATCAGCTGAATAGCATCATACCAGTGATAGCCCTACACTCTGTAATCTGTAAGGCTGAATGTGTCTCACCTAGACTCACCTTAGCTTTGCCCTGGAAATTGAAGGTAAGGACATACTCCCCCCGCCGCGTCTCACTCTGCCGTACCAGAAAGACTCCGTGGCTCGCCATTCCACCAGCCAGCACCAGCTGGGCGGCCTTTAGCCGCGAGAGCGTGCCATGAAACCACTGACACTCACTCAACGGATGCTCCACCGGTTCTGCCACAGAGCTCTCTGAGAACAAGAAGGACCCTGAAGAAGAAGAGCAGCGTAATAAGGGTAACTATACTTTCTATATGAGCAGGTATGAGAAAGGAAGTGTCGGAGGCTATGTGGATTATAGATCAAAGGACTGGCTTCGGCCAAAATCAACTGTGGATGGTGACATAGTTGGTTTCAAAACCTGATTCTTCAGTATCTGAGTAAATTTATAACGAAGGCCAACATATGATACTAAATCACACTTAAAACACCAAGTAATGTTTTGGCAAATTGACTACATTCAGGATGAGAGTAAAACTGGTATTCTACTTTTGGCCAAATTATCACTTTAAACACCATACAGTGGATTCTACTTCTGAGTCCTCTTCAATTATTTATTATTTACCAGTCTAAAGCCATTAGGTGATAATACCTGTGGCATCAGGGGTCTCTGCAAACGGCGTGCCGAGACTAGCTCCGCCTCCGCCCAGCAATCGACTGTCAGATTCGTCAAGAGGGGCACGGGGTGGCAGCTCAGGAGGTAGAGGCTCCAGTAGTGGAGATCCACCCACCCCTCCATAACATACTGAGGGTCAAAAATAAAGTTACTGCATGCGATACAACTAAACAAAAATATTGCATTTACATTAATTCATATAACTTTCCAGCCTGAATCAGCACAGCACAAAATATTGAAGTAAAAAAAATTAACAGTTAATTAGTGGACTTACAACCACTGAAGCTTTCAGTTTTAATTACTTTCACAGGAACAGACTATAAACTATAACAGTTAACAAAGTAAACAAAGACCAACACATCAGATTATTATGTAATAATTATGCCAGAAGACAAAACAGATCAATTTATTATTTTTTCAATACATTGAATTCAGCATATTAAAAAAAAAAAAAAACACAACTCAGTTCACAATTACAAGGAAAATTTCAAGATATTATGTGGCTCACTTAAAGTATAAGGACAAATTTAAGGCCAAAATTCACTTAAGATGTTAAATGCAAGTGACCACGCACTCCATCTAAACATGCTCAGCATGCATGACTGAAATGTACAAACTGCATGCACTCTGTGTGAATTCTATGTGAGCAAATCCAGGCTAGTGGTTCGGCTGTTTGTGTTTTAGAGTTTTTAATGTGCATAAAATAATACCTTCCCATTTCGTCTATGAACTATCCATTAAGCTCACTACACCACCTTGTTACACACAACATACAGACCTTGAGACAGACGGTCACTGAATTCTGGCGTGCCACTGAGGTCCGTCTGTACACCTCCACACACACCCTCAATGTCTTCTTGCTCACTAGGATCAAGGATCAGATGGTGGAATTACTTCAATTATCGCTACTGAATAGATGATTTACTTGTCCATGTTTGGCCCACAAATTAGTACTTTCGAAGCTATCTTGGTTGAGAGTTGTAATTTAATACTGAATGCAGTATAAAATGCCATCTTATTTTAGCTAATTGATAAAATAACAACTCAAACACAATTTTCAGTTTCAATTCGGTCATAATATTGTCATCTATAATAAATATATTTTACCTTAGACAGATGCCGTTCCTGATGTCACTCAGCCAAGCTCTCATCTGAATTGCATCTCTGGTTTCAATTACATACTGCACCTGCCCTTCCAACTGATATTATGAGAAAGAGATATGAGCAAGAGAAATGGTAAGAACAAGTCAGAGGAATATAGAGAGAGCAAAATAACAAAAGAGAAAAACATTAAACTAAATCAGGTAACAAGCATGTCACAGAAAGACTGGCTGTGAGAGATCCTTAAATCTGGAAAGAAGAGAGTCTAATCAGAGACAAAAACAGTAAGACGGAAACAGGAACTAGGGAAACAAGGAATGACAGTGAAGACATACCTGAAGAAGAAAAGTGTTCTCCTTATCTGGCACCTCAAGAGCTGTAGTACTCCTCACATCCACAATGGAGCAGCATGGTATAGTCAGTCTGGGCTTGGAGGACTGAAGAGTAAGAGCAGAAACTTTCTGTTTAGCTCAAATCCATTTCTTGACAATTACATTACCTGGATTCGTAGCACCAAACAGGCTTAAGCTTTCACCTTAGAAAACAAATTAAATAATCGAGACAGCTAAATCAGATTTTACTCCAAATACAATATTCTATATCCAAATTTTCCTTCACCAGACACCACTGTGGCATTAATGTTGTCTAGAGTCACATATTCCAGTGAACACGGTATTATTTTTCAGGTCTTTCGTGTCTTGTTACCATTGTTGTTCAGTGTTCTACTCCACTGGTTTTTCAAAATGTCTGCATAATTTAGTGTTTTGATGTTTTTAGAGACTAAATTCTATACAATAGGCTGTGATGGGACCAAGGGGTTGTATTGTGTATATAAAAATAGACATTTACTATTCAGAACATGCCTTGTATGTAACTCTGTCATGAAAAAGTCTTATAAATTTTGTTATAGGCCAAAATCTTCTCAAATGGAGTCATAACTATTTCATGTAATAGCTTCCTGTGAAGTACCTTTCAGAGGTGTGAAATGCTTCAGGTGTCTGGTTCCTCTCAGCAATGTCATGAAAGTGCATTTCACACTGAATGATTGTGATTACATCTTAAGGACTTAATTACACAAAATATCTATAAATGTCCATGTTCAATTAAATATCTTAATATAATCCTTAAAAGACAATATTTTTTATTAGTTTATTAGTTGAATCCTGGATGAATTTTTATCACTTACCTTGGGAGGGATGTAAAACTCCAAGAAGTACTCCTCTCCCCTCTCCCCTCCTTCCTTGTCTCGCTCTTTTAGAACCAACCGACATTTGTGCCAGCGCGTACCTCGTCCTCCTATAGCTCCTCCTGTGACCAGAGGCTGCATTCCACCTGTCTGCCCTACACCAGGGCCAGATGTTGTGTTGTTGTCCGTGCCATGGTGGAGCACTCCAAAGGAAAAGCCCGGAAAACCGTGAATGCCGGCAAACTCGTCTGAGGATGAGAAGACAGTCACTCCTCCCTCTCGAACAAGCCTGCCTGTCTTCCTGGGGGCTGCAGCGCTGCTGGGGGGCAGGGATGAGGGCAGGAGGGCCGGAGAGGGTCCCACTGTGGCAGGCAGAGTGGGCGGAGGAGAACGGGACAGCCGCAGCTTCTCCAATCGATGACTCCACTTTTCCTTTTCACTTTCTCCGTTACTCCTTCGCCGGTCGCGGGCTTCGGAAAGAGACAGGGAGGTGGCGCTGCTGGACGAAGAGGGAGGCAGGGAGGACGAGGAAGAGTGAGGGAGTGAGAGGGGGAGAGAAAGAGAGACAGGGAGAGAGGATGGGATGGCCTGGGAGCCTGAGCTCCTCTTGCCGTCCTGGAGTCCTGTAGTGTAACTGTAGCTGGAGGGCAATGGTGTTGGGTTTGAAGGGCCACAGTTCTGGGGAGAATCACTGGAGGAGCTTCGCCAGTGAAGGATGCCCCGAACACTCCCCCGAACACTCCGGCCCACATTGCGTAGTGAAAAGCGCTTCTTCAGTTTGTTTTTGGAGTGAGCCCCGTTGCCTTTAGAACCAGAGTTCAACTGCACACCAGAGGCGGTGCTTATCGTAATCTGGCTGCCATCGGTTCTGTCAGTCAGGGCCTCTGCTTCTCCATCCTTCCCTGTTTGCTCATCAGACTCCGCCTCCTCACCTGTCACAGGTCCCGCCCAGCCGTCCTCTTCCTCTTCCATGTCTCCATTGCCAGGCAGACTACCAGGACACTGCTTAACTGTCAATTTGTCCTCCCTCCGTCCATTGTTGCCACCCATCGAGGAGGAGCAAGATGATGAAGAGGAAGGGGGAAGAATTTTTGTGTGAGCATTGGAGTCCTGAAAAGCCCCAGGGTTCTGGAACCTCTCCCCACCTCGACTGTCCAGTCCTGGCCGAGTCGACATGGGCTTTGGAGGAGCCCGAACGTGGGCAGGTGGGCAGGGGGTGGTGGCCTCGGGTGGCAGAAGGGGTGGAGATGTCGCCTCCTCTTCCAGTGACGTAGCATCTGATTGGGCCACCCAGCTCCCTGTCCCCTCTCTCCCTGCACCACTTCCCTCAAGTTCGCTCTCAAAATGTCGAATGAATCTGTCTGTGAAGCGGCGGCAGAAAGCAGCAGCAGAATCCGGGGAGTAATGAGGGTTCTCCAGCAGAAACGCCCGGAAATGACGGGCGAAGTCACCAGCCGCTACTCGGGCATGGAGCTCACAGAACTCGGTCCAACTAAGGCATGGAGAAGGTGAAGGGGTGGGCGTGTCTGAGAGAGAAGACAGTGGCTGGCCAGCAGGAGTCGGAGGGGGTAAAGGTGGAGGACGTGGGGAAAGGGGCAGGAGGGAAGGAGACGGAGGGGAAGGAGAGGGGGATGGAGATGGAGGAAGAGGGGAGGAGCTTGCGGCAGCCCGCGGGCTGGGTGGGGTTAATAGGGAGCCGTTCATAACTGACTAAATGAGCGACTGATTTATGGTGACCTGGAGACTAATCACTGAAGCCTTTTTATCAAGGATCGAGCGATTGTCAGAATCTGATGAGTCCAGGAGGAGGCACGCTCTGCTCATTGGGTAAGGTTTCACGCAGCTCACAAGTCTGGGAAAACTGAGAAATGATAATGGTCTTTCCCCATTTAGATAGTGACTGGACTCTTGGATGATAAAACTGCTCTAAAATAGTTTCTGCTCTCCACATGAAGCAACCCGTGCTAACTTATATACAGGCATCTTCAGAATATATCAGAAGGATGATGATGAGCTAGTGTTGATGAAGGAGTGGACCTGACAAGAAGCTTTTTTTCTCCTCTGGTGGTCTTGCTGTTTTTACGGCCCTACAAGCAACCAGAGGAACGGATCCATGGCCTGCAATTAAACAAAGACAGAATGTTAAAAAGTCACTCATAAGTAACTGCCCTTAACTCTGACTACTGTACAGGAACATTTCTGAAATTGAAACCTGCAATAGAATGGGAACACTATTGACTACTACTACTTCAACTACCATTTTTACTACTAACAATAACAAAATAATAATAATAATAATAATAATAATAATGAAAATAATGTCACAGAACAGCTGTGTCTTTGAAGTAAGCTATAATTTTGTAACCATTATATTTTTAAATTATATTTTATTTTATACTATATTAGATTTTTGACTGGATTGATGTGCTTCACAATTTAAGCTCCCAACAAAAAGAACATACATTTAATGTCACCAAAGAACATCCTACAAAACTCTCAATCCCACATGCAAGTTCATGATATAATTGTAAGCTGCGAGTGTATGCATGGACCTTCCCCTTCCCAAAACACACGGTAAACCCTTTAGGTCATTCTCTAGAACTGCATGAATGAGTCAATTTTTAAAAACAGCATCTATAAGCGCTAGCGGGATATGCCTCGTTATTATTCCTGGAACACCACACATAATGTCCAAAGAATGACACAAAGCAGGTTGTTCTGATCAACTCCTCATGTGACTGATTTTTTTTTGTCTGGTAATAATCTAAATCAGCATTTTCATAGTTTTTCATACTACTGATCAGCCACACATGGATGGCCTTTTATATCTAGAATGGAGATCAGCAGGTTACGGTTTGAGGTTGTATCTGCAAAACACTGATCTGAACAGCAGTTCTCAATACCTAAACTATGCAATTATGTTTATTTCATGTGAGTGGGTAAGGTTATTAGGAAATATGGACAAACACGAGCTGCCCATTCACAATTTTGAAGAGTAATATCTTACGACTGTATGTTAACCACGTCATGTAGCTAAAAAGCAAGATTATTGACAGCAAAAGAATTTCTCCAGCTCTCTTAACAAGCTCAGACCAAAACATCATGAAAGAGCCGGGCACCCACTTACCATTTTCGGGTCCGTGTGTAACTGGAGGACGATGCCTTTCTTGTGTTGTGGCTTCGCTAGCGTTGGATGGAGAGAAAAATAACAGATCAGGCCTGGCTACCATAACCCAGCTGTCATGTAATCACTTGGCTAGCCTGAGAAATTAAGCCCCAATCGACGAGACAAAGGCTGTGCGTTGCACGGTGGTCACATTTTGCTTAGGAGTAAAAATTACACTTAGCTTAGCTCCACAACGGGCTAATAATGTAAACACGCTCCTCAGCCAGAGGCTAACGAGCTAGCTGGGCAACTTTTGCTAATAAAAGCGTTAGCCAGCTCGCTAGCTAGCTCAGACACAGTTGGTTTAGCTCTGGACTCCTTAACTTAACCTACCTGCATCGAAATTGACGGCATTTGAGAAAGGAAGAGACGAAACTGCCACGCAAAGTAGCTAATGTAGCCTCCTAGCCAGCTATTCGTAAACTGCCTGCCTTGTAAATAGCTAACTAGCCAGACAGCTAGAGGGCTAGCTGTGTGGCCACTAAGCCAGTGTTGTTGCCTTCAATATCACTTCTCATTCCTCTCTGTCTCTCTCTCTACCCCTATCTTACGTTTTACATCAATTAAGGGTGAGAGTGTCAATTAGTCTGATGTTAGCTATCACATCTGTTGTTTTGAAGACCACATATTCCTCTGATGTTTTGAGAATATGAATATTTCTCTGCCCCTGTCCCAGTCTGTCTCTCGCGATATAGTGGGAGAGAGTGTAGCCTGGGGGGCCAGGGAGAGTGGAGAGCATAAGGGGATTTCAATGGGACAATTAATGCACTGACGATCAAAACATACAGGAGCAGAGACCAGAGGTCCCAGCATTCATGGAAAAAATTATGATCAAGCATAGACAGATTAGACTGAATTAGGTGATAGTCATACATAATTATATGTGACTTTGTGTTTGTGAACTTATTTCTAGGTTGGCACATATAGATAGTTTACATTTTCAGTCCTGTATTAGAACTGATCAGGTTTCAAAACTGTCCCAAATCTTTAAAAATTGTTATAATTCATGCCCATTTCTTTTATTCCTAGTCAGAATCAGAAAAAAATATTGATCCCAGAAGAAATTGCTAATGTTATGGATGCATGGAAACACAGAGACATGAGCAATATAAAATATAAAATATAAATAAATCCAAATAACTGTTCTAAACAAAGAAGCAAGAAACACTAAAATACAATTACGAGACACACAGCAGTCATTACGTGCTTGCAGCCTCCTTGTGCCTGCACTCTACTTCTTATATTCTACCGATAATGATCCTCTTATTAATCAAGTTTCCGTCTTTATAGTGTGATTTAAAATAATTTATTTTTGTCAATCAATTTGTGTCATCTAAGAAGGTCTTTTTTCCTTCTGGGACTCAGTTTAAACAAAACACAATCCCTTCAGATTATCAGATAATGAACAAACAAATAACATGGATATATGATGTAACACAATTTTACTAGAAATTTCATCAGTTTTTTAATTGATGATCTCTGGAGGTTAACAAGGCCCCACTTGTTCCCAGCATGGTGTAAGAGTGACAGTCAAATTATAGCCTGTTCTATTGTCATGTACTTTTAGAGGTATGCAGAGGGCAACTGTCAACAAGTCCCTTTAAATCAGACAATGAATGGTAACTATGATGCATTGTATATTGGATTTTACATACCATAGACTCCTGTTATCTTCACAACCCCCAAGGCAGAAGTTACCGGATCCAGTGTTGCAACTGTTCACTGCAGCAACCAGTGTGTTTGGACTTTTTACCCCTGAGAGAGCCCCAACCCCCCGTATACTTCCTCTAAAGGTAAAATATGTGCATGTGTATGTGATTCTGTGTACTCATGGACATTTCACATGGTAATGTCATGCTCATCTTCTCTTTATGTTCTTTACATCGCAGAAGAAAGTCATTTAGGCACCCACTTGCTAAACAGTGGGAACAAACAATCATCAGGCCTTTAACTGGCTATAAAAAGCACTCTTTCCTCTCAGTCAGAATATTCTGCAGTCAGTAAAAAGCATCCTTAACTTACAGACGATAGTGTTGTAATTATATTATGTTATATAGTCATTGTCTCAAAATACCATTATTTCAGTTTGAATCAGTAGAGCTATGCTACAAACATCTGCTCCACCTAGAATACTCAACTGTCAACCCAAAGCAATGACTTCAGTTTAAGGACTTTTTTTACTATTTGAGATATTGAATGTGCTTCCCAAATTTCTACATGTCCGTCCCATGCCTGTGACAGCTAAAAATCCCCAAAAGTATCAGTGACATAAATGGTGTCACTTAAAAAACACTCGAAAAAGAGTCATCGTCATGAGTTTTCTGTGTTCTAAATACGTAGGTAACTGATATGCAGTGCACTACATGGTGATTATCCACAAAACAATGGAAACCCCCAGTTGAAAACATTTCTAACCATTCAAATGAGTCATATAAGGAAAAAATGCCAATTGGTAGCACATGTCAGCTATGAAGAAACGGCATTTTGAAGCGTCGGAACCGCATTTTGATAAATGTTTGAAACACCATGAGGCAAGTCCTGGAGTTCCAAAAGCTACTAAGACCAGAGGCCCAACTGCAGGTGCATTGATCTAAAAAGCTGAAGAAAGTGAAGGGGAAAGTTATGAGAACAGCAAAGCAGAAAAGTGGCACTCAATAATAGACTGACACAGAATTTTTTAACCCAAAATGTTCCCCTTACACTAAACATCATTGGCCAAGACATATTCGAAGTCCTTAGCACTGTAATGTAGCTTAATCAGTAATGGAAGTCTATGTCACCTGAAAGATATTTCTATTTCTCTTATATTATCCTCACAGGTCTACTGCAAAACTTCGTGTTTTGATCGCTCAACTATTGTGCAGATTTGTTTTTCATGCTGTTCTGCTAATTGGATAGTTCCTAAATATCACAGCCTGGAGTTTCCACAACTGAACCTGCACGCTAGTGAATGTGTCTCAGGTGCAATGAAAAAGTTTTCATTAGGCTTCACATAGCTGGAATATGTGTCAGTAATTTAGGAAGTATGCAAGACCGAAGCATAAAGCCACTCTACTTCATGTGGGGAGCGAAAAACAGGGGTGCCTGAGCAAAGTAAAAAAGTACCCAAATGCTGTTGCTATAGAAGCATTCACCAGTATCTGTGTCAGTTAGTAGTATCTAATTTCTAATGCATTAAACCCCATGTACATTATTTAAATGAATAATCTAATACAGTCTGATGAGTTGATTTGAAATATTTTCTTACACATGAATGTGTTTATATTCGGAAAAGCTGTGTACTGTTAAAGAATGTCTACTGTTAAGCATAGAAGTAGGTTTATGACTGTGCAGATAGCTGAAGTCAGGTCACGTCAAATAGGTGTTTATTGATCTGAAATCACATCTGCAGTCATAGAGCCAGCACACAGAAGTAACTAATCCATAGTTCTTTATTAGTATGTGTGTGTGTGTGTGTGTGTGTGTGTGTGTGTGTGTGTGTGTGTGTGTGTGTGTATATATATGTATATATATATACACTTATATATATACACGGCATCTGAAACGGCACCGCTAGCTAACATGGCTAACGCTAGCACTGC
>JBBIGA010000027.1:8574493-8594606 GCA_037576975.1 Alestes dentex | reverse complement strand
TTGACTTTCAGCTTCACCTAGCATGAACATCAGTGTGTGTGTGTGTGTGTGTGTGTGTGTGTGTGTGTGTGTGTGTGAGTGAGTGTGTGTTGGGGTCCTGCACTCCTTTCAGAACATTTATCATGACAGAAAAATGCAGGACTGTAAGGAACACACACATAAGACCATGTAATATTTACATGAACTGAAGTAAAACAATCCAAATCATTTTTATGACTTGTGAGGTTAAAGAGCCCCTATAACCCACAACTTTTATAATAGAGGTTGATGCGGTACATAAAACCTGGTTTAGGACACAGTGTGACTGACTGTGAGCCATAAAAATGAAAAAACAAAACATCACTGCCACAGGCGCCCATTCCAGAAAACAGCAGGGCTGGTATTCACAAAGCAGTCGTGAATTAGAGGACTGTGTCTCAGACCACATCAACAGTCCTGCGCCACCTTAATGAATATCTGGAGCGGTCTGAGCGGGCCGAGGGACGTTCTGGTGATGTATTTATACAGAAACAGTGAGCTGTTTAGGGGAGCGCCGATCTCTAGGGCTCCTAATCCACAGCGGCCTTTTAGTTCCAGTACTAAACCAAATAAGCAAAAAACAGGAACACAAACATGCCCTGGCTAATCTTTTACATGTGAGGCAGACAGAAAATGTTTATACGTTTGATTTTTCATTTAATGTGTGTGTGTGTGTGTGTGTGTGTGTGTGTGTGTGTGTGTGTGTGTGTGTGTGTGTGTGTGTGTGTGTTCAGGACTGTTTTTGAAGAATCAAACCCAAGGAGACAGAAAGCATGCACATTTAGATGTGTGTATAGAAAACATGTATCCTTATAAGATGGATATTTAACTTCAAATGTCATCACTCTATCAGAACAATAAGGAATGCAAATTTTATTGTAGCAAAATACAAGTAATGAAAAAAAGCCATTTACATACAGTAAACAGTGATATTCCTCCGGGACCATGGTGCAGCACAAAGAACAAAAACAAAAACCACAAGACTACATGAGTGCAGGCAGGACAAGACTAAAGAACAGCAACAGTACAGTGCAGTTGATGAGCAGTAACAGTATTACTGTGAGTGTATACAGTATTATGACATACTGTACTCAAGCAGCAAAGTTGTTAAGTGTGCAAAAATGCAAAGAAATGCAAAGACTGAGGTAGACAGCTAGCATCTTCCCTGTGTGTTCGCATGAAGGCAAGTAGTTATGGCAATGAGTATGTACAGCCACCCTCAAAATTACCACATGTTGTGAGATAAAAAAAAATGCACCCTGTGTGCTGCTAAAGGAACCCAAGAGGGTGCTTAAAGAACATCTAAATGAAATCAGACAGTTTCCATGGCCTCTCCAATCACCAGATCTAAGCATCATTATACATTTATGGCACGTTTTGGAGTGCATTCTCTCCCCTGCTTCATTCACAAAAGGACTGGAAGTTTTTCTTCTTGAAAAATGTCCAGTACCTTCATCTCACACTTCAGCACTCGTATAACAGCATTCCAAGACCATAGGAAGCTGTTCTGCAAAGGGGGACTGTAATACTTATCAGTTACTTGGCATTTACACATTGTTGAGTGTTTGTTATTTTTCCATGGGCTGTAGTTGTCCTTCTAGAAAATTCATTTAAAACTGTTTGTGTGGATAATGTCAGTGCAGCAGATGGGCTCTAGTATATGACTATGTTTGACACATATGTTATAAAGTGTATGTGTCAAACATAGAGTGTCCTTGCACCTCTGAAAACAAGCCAGTCCTTCACTGTAAGTCCTAATGGGTGGAATAGCTTGATGAGCTGCAACTATAAATGAATACAGAGTGCACCACAGTATAACAAGGCTGACATTTAACTTGAAATTTTATCACTAAAGTTATGATAATAAATCGGGTCTTTCTGGTCACATGGGACTCCTGATATCGTTTATCAAAACAATAGAAACTGCAAATTTCAATGTGGCAAATACCAGTAATAAAAACAACAAAGGAGTACTCTTAGATGGTTTATCCAAAACTGAACTACACAAATATACATTACTTCAGACAAATCAGAAAAGATTTGGGGGATTTTTCCCCCCTTATCAATCAAAAGGTAGTTGCTGGACATGACAAGGGTAGCAGCATTTTTCCACAGCAGTGGAGCGGACTTACCCCACAGTCAAGAACACAATCTGTAGTTTATTTAAGTTCAAGTTTATTTATTTATGTAGCACATTATCATACACAAAAGGTCATTCAATGTACTTTGCAGAAATAGAGAATAAAAACAAAATAGAATAAGATAATTAGAGAGATAAAAGAATACATAAAAGAAATTTGAAAATGCAGTAGAAGTGCAAATATTTAAAAAAAGATGGAGGAGAATAGTGCAGGTTTTAGCAGCTTTTTAAAGCTGGCTACAGTCAGTGCATACTGATGGGCTGTTTGTTCCAGCAGCAAGCTGCATAGTGTGTGTGTGTGTGTGTGTGTGTGTGTGTGTGTGTGTGCGTGTGTGTGTGTGTGTGTGTGTGTGTGTATGTATGTATGTGTGTGTGAGATATGTGGAATACCTTGATGAGCTGCAACTGCTGTACAAATAAATAGTACCAGTATAATACTGGTATATAATTAGATAACTGAACTTTTACAAGTTTGTTTACATACATTCTTTAAATGCACATCATAGATTTTTACTGCCTAATAAGTAGTTGCAGTATATGCAGTGTGCATACAAACTACTTGCTATGCAGTAATGCACAATACATTCATATTATATTTAAATGCATACTGTATACTACAGAAACACTATGTAATAATGCATACTACATACAGTGCATGTTATATTGAGCTCAGTGATGCATGTGGGGAATGAGGGCTAGACCATCTGATTCAAACCCACAGAAGAGCTACTGTAGCTCATCAAGGTACTTCACCCATTTCAACTAACTGTGAAAACTGGCTTGTGTATGTGTACAGAGAAATCAGCATGGCAAAGTAGTCATACTTTAATTTTAATATTCTAACTGCATAGACAACACCATTCAGTGGATGGATCTTAACAAAAGTATCAACTGATCACACAGGTGCTGCTTTGAAAGCTACGAAGCTATCAATTAAAAATCCAAATTATGATCTGTGTACTTTGGAGATTGCAATTTCAAATGGGTGTAACTGTATTTTTTTCAGTTCCTTTGTTTTTCTGCACAAAATATGTTAGCCCATAGTTCTATATTAGGGTGTGTGTGCGCATGTGTGTGTGTGTTCAGGAGTGTTTTTTGATCACGTGAGAGGTCTGACTTTTTCAACTAAACAATAGAAAATGCACATTTCAAAGGAGTACTCTTGGATGTTTTGTTCAAAATGGAACCACACTAATTTGTCACTTTAGACAAATAACAGCAGTATTTTGGGAATTTATTTTTTCCTTATCATTCAATAGGTAGCATTTTTCACATGGGAAATGGCCAGATGGAAGTACTTTTTTTGTATCAAAACCATAGAAAATCGTAATTTCATTATACCAAATGCAAATATTTTGTGTGTGTGTCTGTATGTGTATTTTGTGTATGTGCATGTGTATGTATCTGTCTCGCTCCCTCCCCCCTCTCTCATTCCCCTCCCCCCCCTCTCCCATTCCCTTCCCATCATGGTTCCTCTCTCGGACCCCCGTTAGACCTTTAAACCCCCCCACTTCCCTGATGACGCTCCAAACGCGCTGGCCCGGTTTCCGCCGCCCGGACTGTGTTTGGTGAATGTACCGTTCTGTGCAGGTTCGGGATGGTACTCGTCAAGGAATAGTGAGTAACCTGTTAAAATAACACCTTTCTGGGCATGTAAATTCTGTTTGTTTTGGTAAAACCGGTTGCCATTGTGTTTCCCAGGACTCACACATTACATCACATAGAGTTCCTGCGGTACTCTGACTGGGTTTGTCCGTCCTCGGCTAGCGCTAGCTCGGCTTGGTTTCTTTAGCCTGCTCGCTAAACTTAGCTGGCTAGCGGTTCTTTTGGTTCCAGCTTAAATTAAACACCAGGACAGGAATGCAGCTTTGTCTTAAAGCACACACTCCATCTCAGCACACACAATAAACACGTGTGCTAGAAAAAATGGAAGAAATTGGCTACAGCCTCTTGGTTCACGCCCGTCCCTGAGCTAAAGACTCGGGAGTGTGAGAGCTGCTAGCCCTCCAGTGATCATATATCAGTCCGTTATCCAAGTCTCCTAATGTTTGCACCTTACCTAAATGCTCTTTTCTCTTCTCTTTCAGTCAAGTGGTGTTGCCATGTTCAGTAGAAGAGGTAAGTTATAACATTTATGTGATATAACATTTATTTTTAAACCTTGTGTGACAGCTCTCGTTGGTTAGCTCTGTGGCTACAACAGGCTTTTACCATTTTAATCATTGTAATTCTGTTATGATGCCATTTTCCTGTGTACACACTCATTATTAAACGTCGTGCCCCCATTGTGTGATGTGCTAGAGATTAGTTGCCATTAGTTACTTATGTAATCACCCCCTCCCGCCCCCAGTACCAGGTTGGCCAACTGTACTCAGTTGCAGAAGCCAGTAAGAACAACACGGGAGGGGGCGAGGGGATCGAAGTCCTCCGGAATGAACCGTACGAGAAAGAAGGGGAGAAGGGCCAGTACACCCACAAAATCTACCACATACACAGGTATGGAGGTGTTATCTCTAATCCGCCGGTCCACATCCGTGGAAGAAATGTGACTGATGATGTCTGTCATGTTGAACATCAGGTCTACACTGTATAGACAAAAGTATTGGGCTGCATGACCATTACACTAACAGGGACTTTAATGACGTTACATTCAAATACATAGACTTTAATATGGAGTTGGTCCCCCATTTGCAACAATAACAGCTTTCACTCTTCTTAGATGGCTTTTACACAAGATTTTGGAGTGTTTCTGTAGGAATCTGTGCCCATTCATTCTGTAGAGCATTTATGAGCTCAGGCACTGATGTTGGGCGAGAAGGCCTGGCTCGCAATCTTTGTTCCAGTTCATCTCAAACGTGTTGGATGGGGTTGTGGTCAGGGCTCTGTGCGGGCCACTCAAGTTCTTTCACACCAAACTCATTCAACCATGTCTTTATGGACCTTGGTTTATGCACTGGGGCACAGTCATGCTGGAATTGAAAAGGTTCTTCCCCAAACTGTGTCCACAAAGTTGGAAGCATGGTGTTGTCCAAAATGCCTTGGCATGCTGAAGCATTAAGATTGTCTTTCACTGGAAGTAAGGGGCCGCCTGAATTCAACAATTAAGAGTTGTTTCAATACTTTTGTCTGTATAGTGTATATTGATACCAAATCAGTCATAAGCTGGTCTAATCAGAGGGTTAAGAAACTGAACGCTGATGTGTGTTTCACATGGTAGTGCCAGCATGCTCCTCGGTGAAAGATGGCCCATTCACAAAGAAGACCTTTACTCCTGTAACAGGCCGATGAGGTCATGTGTTATTTTGAGTTGGTGACATGTCCAAATAAGGACTCTCTTAGGTTTAAGCCTTTTTGGCAATGACAGTAATAAATTATGTTAAACAAGGGTTCCGGGGCTTTGTCCTGTGTGCATTTCCCCTGAATTTCCTGGATGTGTTTGGATCCTCCAAATAACAAGCTCATTAAGTAGTTTAAAGGGGACCTATGCAAAACTCACTTTAGTCATAATAGGTCTATGGGCTATAAAAAACATGTTCATTAAGTTCTTTGCACAAAATCACTCGCACATAAAGAGATATCACCAGCTCTATTCTTCACAGTTTCAGTCCCATTCAAAACGAGCCGTTTGGACGGAGGGCTCCCATGTGATGTCAGGTGTGGGCCAATTTGCATAGAACCGCCCCTCATCTGTCGATACCCCACCCACTAGCCTGTTGCTTGTCACGCCTTTCAGCGACCATCTTGGGTGTTTGCAGCTTTATGTATGCTGAATTCAGTAAAATGCTTGTTTTGTTCCTCTATATGGTAAGGTGCGCTCCGCTGCGCCTCAACACCAGATTAGTTAAAGATCCACCATTACATCTGCTAGTTTTACGAGCATGGATAAGCCAAGCGCAATGTCTGCCGGCACACATGGAGTGTTGTGTTCGTCTTGCTCTGGATCCGCCTCTGGGATGAACATGTAGGGCTGGATACCGCATGTTTTCTGCCTTTTCCACGTGTGTTAAGTGTCCCAATACTTTTGGCCACCTACTGTATCGCTCTCTCTGTCTCCCTCCCTCCCTTCCTTCAGCCAGGTCACCATGCAGGCTAGGACCACTGTCACAGATTGAAGGGATGGAAGGAAGGAAAGAAAGAAACAAACACTTTCACTGGTGTTAAGGACATGGATTCTAATGTAAAATCCAGAAGTTAAACGTGCAGCTTAAGCGTGGGATGGGTGGGGCGCGGCCAGCAACAGCTTATTTGCATAAAAGGAACAGAGCCTGAAACGACTCGTTTTTAAAGGGACTGAAACTGTGAAGAATAAAGTTGGTGAGAGAACTTCCCGAACATGTTTTGTATAGCCCGTAGATCTATTATAACTTTTTTTTTTTTTTTAAGTGAATTTTGCATAATAGGTCCCCTTTTAAGTGCTATTGTGCTACATGCATGATAAAACTACATTGCATTTAAATGATACCACTCTCTGCATCTGTAACTTCTTAAGTATCCCTGAATAACAACCCCAGCAACTCAAATTGCAATTTTTCACTGCCAAAGCCACTTTACTACGAGCTTGCTGGTCTACATGGGACATAGTGTGGTAGCCAGTCTTACAATGCACAGGAGTGTAAGCTTGGATGTAGCAATATTTATGTGTAGACTATTTAATGTCCTCATAATTTAAATAACATTTTTTTGGGTGAAATCTTTACGGAACAAAATGAATTGGCTTTGGTTAAGCACAGAGCATGATGTAGATAATTAAAAAAACCCAATTTATATTTCTTATAGAAAAACCAGCTTAAATGCAGGACATTTGTTCTAATGCTTCCTTAATCTGCAGAGGTACATATTTTAAAGAGGTTTTTTTTCTCACCCTGATAGCAAGGTGCCTACCTTCATTCAGATGTTTGCCCCAGAGGGAGCCCTGGTCTTTCATGAGAAAGCCTGGAATGCCTATCCGTATTGCCGCACCAGTCAGTACCTTCACTTTACCTTGTGTGTTTTAAATGGGAAGGAGTGATTGTATGTAGTGCATACTGTTACAGCATGACTGCTCACATGTGTCTGCGCATAAATAGCATTTTTTAAAAGTAGATTTATGCATGGTACATGATCGTTTTATTGTAAAAAGTTGTTCAAAACCATTTATTTTAGCAGTAAGCATGTTTTGCCCATAAAATACTGTTATTTCAGAATAAACAGATACCGGGAAATGTAAGAACATTTTTTTCTTTAAAAATGTTAATATCTTGATGAGAACAGCACAAGTTTGGTCCTTTGTCTCTGTGTACTCCAGTCATTGTTAAATGTCATCACTACAACCTGATTAAATTTAATGGATTGATCAGATAATCAATAATGAGTGGTACAAGGGCTTCCTTAAGAAAACAAAGACATGCTTACTACCCAGATAATTACTTTAAATATAATTTTCTTCGACTTTGCTTAGGATTGTATATAGTATATGAAGTCCTAAGTATATATATTTGTGCCATGATATGCATATATAATAATTACAGAATTTAATCAGACAAGAGTAAGACAAATCCAAAGCACAAATGACCTATTCCATTGTGTCATGTTTGGTTGTTAATCAGAGGTATGCATGAATAGTTGTAGTTATAATGTCGTGTTTTTGTCTGTGGCTGTTCCTTTTATTCTATATTCTGCCCCGTTTTTTCCCTGGCAGCTTTGAACATAACATTTACAGGAACAACTAAATAGCTATGAAAATCAGTATTTTAAAAAAAAAAAAAAAAAAACAGTTTTCAGGAATTTGACGTTTTTAGCATTCGGATATAGTTTTTTTTGACTGATTTACTGACTCGTTTTTTTTTTTTTTTTTCTTTTTTTTTTTTTCTTCTTCTTCTGTCCTCTGCACCTGTGTTGGATTTACATTGGGATGCTGCAGTTGTTACAGTGAGTGTGTGATTACCTTTCTATTAATATTGCACTTACTGTACAGGGCTTTTAATTTCGCACAAACTATCAATATACCTAATTAGATGATGGTTTAACATCCTCCTAGCAGTGTAGGAATATGTATCTCTTAAAATGTGATTGTGATGCACATTGTGTTCTCTTTTTCCCCCAGAACGAGTACATGAAAGATGACTTTTTCATTAAGATTGAGACTTGGCATAAACCTGACATGGGAACAACTGATAATGTGAGTGAAATTTAGTGTAGGCGGTTGACCTTTACCATGATAATTTGTTAAACTGTATAATTAAATAAGTTGCATCTTATTTATGCATACTCCATTCCTATCTTTGTCAAACAGTGATACTATATATTATGGTTTTGTTCTATATCTGTTTCCTTACCCTCCAGCCTCATGGGCTGCCCCCTGAGGAATGGGAGGAGACTGAAGTAGTGCCGATTGATATCGCAGATCGTTCTCAGGTGGATGACGTGGTAAGTTAGACAAGGAACTCCAGGCTGGCTACTACTGTGTAGTCTTTCTCTGTGTGATAAATTTATGAAAGCACTGTACTGCGAGATACTTTTTGATGACATCTATGATAAACAAAGAATGTGGGAGAGACATGAGTGGGTCTAGGAATTAAAACATTTCCATTTTAATTAGACCTTAAGACCATTATTCTGTTTAATAGACCATTAATACATCACTGGAGGTATTCCAACCCTTAGAAATTATCTATTGAGTTCATCAATACATAGACTTGCTTATTTGTCTTCCAGGACTATAAACCAGAAGAGGATCCAGCCCTTTTTCACTCTGAGAAAACTGGGAGGGGACCACTGGGACCAGGATGGAAGGTACATCTTGCTTACATACACAGTACCATGTAATATGTAGAAACATTAAAAGGTACTCCGACTGGTTCTGACTTTAAAATGATGTAAAATACTGTAAACATGTTGCACAAACACATCAACTAGTTTACTCATTATGAAAGTAGAAAAATAAATCCTGCTTCTTTACTGTGTCATCTAAGTCACCATTTTTCTTAATCTCTGGGTCATGATGCCAAATGGTTGCACTAGAACCCACTCAATTGAACATTTTGCGAGTACTGTTTCAGTAAACGTCTGCTTTTCAGCCTTTTTAGTTTGAGCTACTGCAAGATATTTCCGAAGGTGAACATATTAATGTTAGCTATACTGGGTATCTATTAATACATTTGGCAAAATTTAATAAAAGCCTCACTACAGCACGACACTGCCTGACTCGCAAATCTCTTTAGTCTTACAGGGTGAATAGAGTGTACAGCAGCAAGAGAGACAAAGCAAAGTTCTGCTTTGTCAGTTGTTTTGCCATTTACTAGAGGTTTCTGGAATTACTACCTGCTGTATATTGCAGTATCTAAACAGTACAGAGTCTCTGTCTGCAGCTACAGGCACTGGAGAGTCCTGTAGGCCTGGTTAGCCTGGATGGTCTTTTTCATACCTTTTGGACAGTAAATGGCCCGATAAACAGTTCAGATATTGTCTGCACAAACTTGGATATAGCCACAGGTTTATATAAAATCTGAAAGGGGAGTAGTCATCACATTAAACATACTTAAGTAAGCTTTATTTGATTATTCAGAAAGTTCTGGTTCTGTTTCCCCACTCTTCTTTTTTTATGAAGTATAGTACTTGTTTTTTATTCTGTAAAAATCACATACAATATCACTGCATTATTTCTTTTTCTTTTTACACTGCATTTGTTTTCCTGTATTGAGCTGCATCTGCTAGCCAAAACAGTTGCAACAATTTGACATCATCTATCCAATGTGCATTGTGCCTCTAAAACAGTTCAATCTTATGTCAAAAGCATCAGCTCCCCCATGTTACCTTGTGTCTTTCTGTTTAATTTTCTTCATTTCTTTCTATTAAATTCCTCCCTGTGTAGAAAGAGCTTCATAACAGTAACTGTCCCTACATGACTGCATATAAGCTGGTGACGGTGCATTTCCGCTGGTGGGGTCTGCAGGGGCGTGTGGAGAACTTCATTCACAAGGTAAGAAGGTTTCTTTTTTTGACCTGATAAGACCCTGAGATGTTTCATATCTCCCTGAGGTGTTTCATGTTCAGTTCATAAGGCCTTGTTTAGGCTCTCACTGTGACTCAGTGAGTCTGATTCAATCCATACTAACACACACCCCCTTCAGCCCATAACATATTAGCCTAGTCATTATGCATTGATGCCTGCTTTTCTCCTCTTTCTTTCTTCTTCTTTTTTTTTTTTTCTTCTTCTTTGGTCCCTTTCTCTGAGTAGCAGGAGAAGAGGCTTTTTACTAATTTCCACCGTCAGCTGTTCTGCTGGCTTGACCGCTGGGTGGATCTCACCATGGATGACATCCGCAGAATGGAGGAGGAGACGCAGCGGGAACTGGACCAGGTACCCATTACCATAGTAATCATGCAATGCCACACCCTGGACTGTTTTCTGTCTGTTTTATTGTTATTAACTTGGAACCAAATACATCAAAGCCTATAGCGCCTATTTAATTTTCAGTCTATAATAGTCTTGCATGCCTTCAGGGATTACATTTTTCACAATGAAAAACTTTACGACTTTCCATCAGTGGGACCCTGTGTGATCACATGGCTCTGTTTATTGTATCCATCCTTTCAAAAGCAGTCTGCAGTCCACAACCTCCTAATCCTGCGTCTAAGCCCCTCAGTTTGATTCCTGAGACTATGTACTGTAGATCCGTTACGTTACATTAGACTACTTAAACTACTTACATACGTTTCTCTCCTGTCAGTTCCTTATATTGTCTTGGAGACAGATAAGGTAACAGAGGTCTATAGATAAACTTACTGACCCTGTCAGTCTTCTCTACCTATTAAAGACAAACTGAAATTGTACATTTCCTCTTTTTACAGTATAATATAACTATGTTAAATGATGAAACAATTGGATACTATGATACAGCACCACTATATATTCAAGTACGCTCAGCAGACATGTGCAATTTGTGTTAGTATGCACACAAGCAAAGTCTTTTAGTATTTTAATCTACACCAAATGACAGTCTGAATGTCCCGCAGGCAGTGGAAATAGCACAAATACGAGAAAAATTATTCAAGATCACAATCAAAGTTTGTGATGACGCTCCAGAATCCGTGGCTCAATAAGGAGCAAGCTGCAGTCTTGACACTTCAAAGGACAAGAATAAAGTAGTCCTTTAGCAACCACTTGACATTTTCCAACCTAGATTAATTCTTAAGGAAAGATTACTTCACCTGCTAAGAAACGGGCCAGTTTGCACTAATTGGTGTGCATCTCACGGTACGGCAAACTCAAGGGTCAGTGGGCTCCATTTATGGGACTCGTGTAAAATAAGATGAAATGTTTTAATACTAATAAAAACAAAGTTCAAATACCCTGTAATTCTAAACACCTGCTTGAACTCTGTGGCTTAATTATGACTTTTTAAAACCACTCCACTCCGCAATTCTGGTGTTAAACAGGTTGTTAGCTCATTGACTGTATGAAACCATAAGTCAACCATGGAGGCTTTTTGAAATGTAAATATGGTTAATGACCCACACACAAATTTTCATTTAGGCTAAGGGTGTGCACACCCTGTCCACTTTTCCCTGACAAAAACAGTCAGACATTTAGTTCATTAGCAGTTAATTAATTTTTCATTCAAATAGTTTACTGTCATTTGTTACTCCCCCACTCCCCCGACACCTCTGCAACAACTTTCCATCTAAACATTTTTTTTTTCCCCATTTTAATCCCTGTGCCTTTATTGTAAGTTAAGTACCAGATTTTACCCCACTGTGCTGTAGGTTCAGACTTTTGAAATTATCACTATATACCAAAGATGCGCTCAAGATTCAGTAACAAATACATGTAATCTGTCTATTTAACTTATATTTTTGGTCTATTTGTCTAATTTTATTTGTTACAGTCATTCGATCGTAAATGCCATATATGTATCCTCTTCTTTCCAGATGCGTAATGAAGGATCAGTGCGAGGGATGAAGGCAGGAGAAGACTAGAGCGGAAATGAGCAAGGGATGGATAGAAAAACCGGGGCTACTTTTTATTTTACCTCCTTCAGTCCTCACATGGCCAATCACAGTGTGCCATTTCACCAAGCCCTTCCGAACAGGAAACTGTCATCTCTTACCCAGGAAATGTTTATCATATGCGAGAGTGTGTGTTTGTATGTGTGCGTGCGTGCGCGCGCGCATGTGTGTGTGCACATGTGTATGAAATGTGCGTGTGTTTTTGTGGCGGTGGAGTTTGACTCTGAACCTCATTATTTGCTGCCAAATTCTTTGGGATTTTACTTAAAATGTGTTAAGTAATGTCAGCGTTTCTTTTTATAATTAAGTATTATAACTGTTTTATGGATTTTGGTTTATTGCGCAACCATCGGCTTTTTACTCCGTGTGCCAGTGGGGTCCTAAGGGCCAACTAAGTTTAACAAAAACGGTTAGGGGACGCATTTCACTAAACATGTATTTCAACCATGAATAAACAACTAAGTGATTTACTCATTGCAATTACAAATGGATTCTGTTTATGAAGTTCTCAGTGGGGGGAGTTTAGTGTAAGCTACAAGTGAAGAATGTGTGTAATGAAAACATACACAAGTGAACAACTGAAAAAAAAAAAAAAGTATAAAGATTGCCTGTTTTCCTCATATGAAACTCAAAAGCACGATGGATGGGGCTTCAGTTTGGCTTTCGTTTTTTTGGATTTCTCTCTGCACTGAAGGCGTGATGCAGTGTGGGCATCCACGTGGATGAGACTGTTTTTAACACAAGCGTAAGACCGTTGAAGCCTCTCCCACTTTTGACTGACATGCGGCAGGCCACGCCTCACCATGGGGGTGGGGTCAAGCGGGTCAGAACTTTTGAAACCAAGACCGATTTACAATAATGTAACAATGAAATAAAAAAACATCATTGACTGTCATGGGTTGTCTGTGTCTTGACATTTCTTTGTGCTCCAGCTGTTGGCACTTGACTCTGAAATTCTTGTCAGATTTTTTTTTTCTTCTGAGACTCTTGTCTGATTCTTTGTTCTTACATTAAACCAGTGGGTACACTCTAATGAGACTGAAAAGCTGGGTAGGCATCAGTTTATTTTTAATATTTTGTACAAATATATTTGAAGTCTATGCACCTCATGCATACATTCAGAAACGCTCTTAAGGATTATTTTGACAGACTGTTTTGCAATTGTAAATAATATACGGTTATAGGATTGTGTTGTAATATGTTTCTAATATATTTAACATTTTCAGTTCTGATGATGGATCAATACCCCCTTAGACTTCTGATTGTATTCAGACAGAAAAAGTGAGGAGAAACTGGTTATCAACATTCATTCTCTCATTTGCTCTTTTTCTCAAAGTACACGTCAACTAAATGGAGCTGATAGTTTCTTTTTTGAGGTCTTGAGAGCCTTGACACAAAAAAGAAAGCTGAAATTAAACAGTATTCCATGCATGTATTGTCTTTGAGGATCTCTTGGAATATGTTTGTTACAAAAGAAATAGAATTAGCCTTATTAATGTGAGATGTCCTGTTGTGTCTTCATTATGACTTCTGAATTTGAAGATTTTTTTGTAAGATGTGATTTTCTTTCAATATCACATCACAATAATAGCATAATATTGGGGGGAAAAAAACATCTGAATAGCACCAAAATCCCATGAAACCAGGTACAATCTCCTTATTTATTTCTTTTAATTAGTCATTTACACATCTTTAAAGAGTTCGTTTATTTACTGATGACCTCTGCCCTGCTCAGTCCTAAGTATTTGAACCTTCTTGAGCCTTGTGATTTGAGGGCCCTCAGAGGCCTAGTCAGTAACCCTGTAATTGCATTGCCTGTTCACTTAACAGAGGAAAAACATGAAATTATTGTGGGATATGGGTCCTATAATGCGTTTGGTGATCATTAACAATTTGGTGAGATTATTCAAATGTTTAGATGTGACTCAGCACTGGAGATACTTCTGCTGAGATCTTCCCAGCAGAAGAAGGTGTTTAAATAGCGCGTCTCACTCATCCTTCTCTCAAACCCACCGCCCTGCACATGCACAAAAACCTACTAACTTTCATCACGTCATCATCTGGGGAAATCGAGAGATATTCTAAGGGATTTGTCCCCATTATACTCCTGAGATGAATGAGAGACAGATTTGGCTCACTTTCGGCAACACGTGCGCAGGATTAGTGTGCGGATTACAGACAGATGTTTTTAATCTAGCCCAATTTTCCTGCTTACCTAGAAGGCGTGTCCAGATCTGTTCAGTCTTGTGCTCTCTAAACGGGGCAGCTGACGGGTGTGTGTTCCTCTAATGTGTAATTTGATTGGACCCGGGTGCAGCACTAATGCCTAAAGGCTGATCCGGGTTCATTTTGTCCTTCACTCCCTTCATATATTTGTGACATTTTATTAACACACGTGCTGATTTCATACACAGGCTATGTAGGACAGTGAGCGGATCACTAGACAGACTATAGATAGTTCGGCAGACTGAACTGTAATTAAGTGGGTCAGTTGTTTTGTTTTTGTCTGTTTTTGAGTTTGTTAACTTTGTATAACTTCAGAATGAGAAAACTTGATTCTAGAGGAAACTGCTTATGGTATGACTGTATAGACACAGAAACACAGAGACAGGAACAATATAAAATATAAAGTCTACAAAGATCCAATTCAAAATACACTATGATATACAGTATACACAATGCTGGGGTATAAATACTATAAATAAGTAACTTTCAGTTAAGTGAATTACTGGTAACACAAATGGTGGTTAGGAGTCTGTCATTGCATGTAAAAGAGATACGTAGGATTTAAGTAATATTGACATAAGGAGGGCTCTTTCACATGGTTAGACTTTTGCACTTGATAATAATAAGATATTGAACATAATGAAATGATTTAGCTCCCAATAAGAAAAATGCAGATGCTATTGTGCTTAGGTGGTAGTAGCCTAGCAGGTAAAACACATTCTTGTGAACCTGATGACCACAAAGTTGCAGGTTCAAACCCCCACATTCCACCATTGTGTCGCTCAACCCTCAGTTGCTCCAGGGGCACTGTCCTGTAACTTTGTAATCGCTCTGAATAAGGTGATTTAAAACTAAATATGAAATTTCACAAAACAAGTAGCATCACGTTATTGAATGAAGGTGCAACAGTAGGAGGAGTTGCAAGTTGCTTCAACTTGAAGTGAACATTCGGTCATACGTGAACACACCACAGCATACAGTGTGAACAGCACGAAATTCTTCCTCTGTATTTAACCCATTCACCAAGTGAAGCAGTGGACAGCCAGGAACACATCGCCCGGTGAGCAGTGTGTGGAGACGGTACCTTGCTCAGAGTACCTCAGAGGTGCTTAGCAGGTTTGGGGTTCAAACCCACGACTTCCTGATCACAGGGCGAACGCCCTAACCACTAAGCTACATGCAGCTTACTTCAGACTTTTCCTATCACCCAATATAATTACATGAACGTAGCTGAACATTTTAGGTTTACAAGTAAACTTCCTAGTTTTTATTGAACGTGTAAATGGGTGTCAGGGTGATTAGTGTCATTGTGTGACAGTAAGAAGGTCCTGGGTTTGATTCCTAGCTGGGGTGGCCAGGGTCCCCCCTGTGATTGAATGGGTTTCCTCCCACAGTCCAAAAACATGCACACCAGGTACACTGGAGATTCTAATTTGCCCCTGGTTGTGACTGTCTGTGTGTCTCCCCTGTAATAGACTGGCAGCCTGTCTATTGTGTTTCTCCACCTTTTGCCCTTCAACTGGGATAGGCTCCAGCACCCCCACAACCCCTTTTAGTATAAGCAGCTTGTATCATTAAACAAGTAAATAATACATGAAATTTCTAAATTAATGAGCTGCCAAAGGCAACCACGGCAGCAAAATCCTTCTTTATCTTTAAAACCCTCTTGAAGACTCATCTATTCATCTATCTTCTTGCACTACTACCTACATAAAGATTTGAACTCTCCTCTGGTTCGCTCACACTGTCCTGAAACTTGAGTGTTTCCTCATATTGTAAGTCGCTTTGGATAAAAGCGTCTGCTAAATTAATGTAATGTAATGAGAGACAACTTAAAAATTTTGTGGCAACCAATAGCCTCAAATAAACTGAGAACTACTACCTGAACAGATACATGTTACAAACATATGCACGATGAAAACAATTATGCTCCATTAACCTCTGCTCTTCACTGCAAACATTCATCTGATGACAGCACTACATTAATTCCAGTATCATAGAACAATTAGTGGACTACTTCGGAAATAAAAAACAGTCAAATACTAAACGATCAAGAAAAACTCATTACCCACAAATTTTGTAGACATCTCAAGCCTGCGTTTCTGCCATAAGCCATATTATATGGCTTTGTTTATATCTCATTTTGGAAAAATGTGTGGAAGTCCCCTCATTTGTTATCTTCTGTGCAGTATATTTTCTCCTTTATTGAACATACTGGGGCAGCTTGTAGCCTAATGGTTATGGCGTTCGCCCTGCGATCAGGAAGTTGTGGGTTTGAGTCCTAAGACTGCTAAGCACCTCTGAGGTACCCGGAGTAAGGTACCATCCCTGCACACTGCTCCCCGGGCGCTGTGTTCCTGGCTGCCCTCTGCTTCACTTGGTGAATGGGTTAAATGCAGTGATGGAATTTTGTGCTGTTCACACTGTGTGCTGTGGCGTGTTTGCGTATGACAGAATGGTCACTTTCATTTCATACTGATTTAAACCTGTGAGTACTTAGGACTGCACCTGTATCAAGAGTCTTATTATTGTCCCTCTTGTTTCTTATTTGAAGTGCAAAAGTCCTCAAGAATAGCAAATGTTAGGCAGAAGACCAGCAGCATATGTTCCTGCCTAATAGCCACTGAGGCATCACAAAATGTATTTCATTGTCCTAAATGGACTCTTAACAGGACACGTTGTCATCACAAAATGCAACAACTCTGAGAATATATTTTTGCAAGTCTATAGAAACCGAAGAGAGAACAAAAAGGGGATTAAACTTCCATTTATCACAATTTCTATTTTAGGAGACCATCAAACACCCACAATTTAAGACCAAGAACAGTTACATCACCAGTGCACTCACAGAACAGTGGACATCCTGCTTATATGTAGTTACACTGGATTAAACACACTACGAGCCACTCGGAAAAAGAGACGATGAGGTAGGATAAATATGGATATAGAGGAAGTAACCATCCAAGAGTGCCTGTACAGTGGGATTAAGGGAAGGAAAACAAAAACAAGGCCAGTATTGCCTTACATCATCTGCCTCTGTGGATTCTCATGTCCAGCTGGACCGATTACACGTTTATTGTTCAGTTCCACTTCCGGTATGACAAGTGATTAACCACAGTATCAACACCAGTGCCCTGCAGAATTATTAGCATATTCATATAAAGACACACACAAATAGCTGTAAAAATATATTAGATCTTGATTAGCTTGATCTTAGAACCAAAATAAGGAAATCAGTCTTAAAAAAAGTGTATCACAGTAAAAATGTTTATCACAGTTATTTGGCACTAATGGAAATTATTTTAGTAGAAAATATTCAATTTATATTTAACTATTTTAAACATACCTAAGTGTTAGAGTGTTGACCAAACAATATTGTTCAACAGTTATCTGAGTAAGTGTGTCTGGAACAGAGGTGCAAATAGTTAATGCACTTGATACAACAAATTAGATGTTGGTTATTCCTATGCAATTATTTATAAAAATAAATCACTGATCTCAGAGAGTTAAAGAAAATAGCCTTCCAGATGAAATACCAAACATTTTTGAAAGTGCATAGACATGCAGTAAGCTATATGTATAAGAGATTAAAATTGCCGTTTGGTCAGGAGAGAAACAAAGTGATCTTGTACCATTGTTTTCATAATTATTATTCAATTTCATTGTGAGAATGGGGATAACTGTCATAATGGGGATCCAGGGAGAATGGACCATTTTCCCTAGTACGACATCTGGAACTACACTCCTAAAAAAATATATAATTGAGCAATGCCATGGTGGAACCAATTTTGGGGTTTCATAAAAAACATTTGGTGGAAACCTTGGATGGGTCTTCAGAAAACCATTTCGTTAACCTTTTAAAAGTTGTTTTTGAAAGAACTCCTACATTGTTTACATTTTTTTTTTTACATCATGTGAGAGTTCTTGAAGTCTTGAAATTGCTTTTTTTCAAAAGGGAGTTAAATGTGGTTGTTCTACACTATATGGACAAAAGTATTGGGACACATGACCATTAAACCAGTGGGGACTGTAATGACACTGCATTCAAATACTCAGACTTTAATATGGAGTTGGTCCCTCCTTTGCAACTATAACATCTTCCACTCTTCTTGGAAGGCTTTCCACAATATTCTGCAGTTTCTGTGGAAATTTGTGCCCGTTCATTCTGTAGTCCATGTATGAGCTCAGGCACAGATGTTGGACGAGAAGGCCTGGCTTGCAATTTCCGTTCCAGTTCATCAAAGTCTTGGATGGGGTTGAGGTCAGGGCTCTGTGCGGGCTAGTCAAATTCTTCCACACCAAACTCATGCAATCATGTCTTTATGGACCTTGCTAAAGTCATGCTGGAATATAATAGGGCCTTTTCCCCAAACCTCCTCAAAGTTGGAAGCATGGCGTTGTCCAAAATGTCTTGGTATGCTGAAACATTAAGATTGTCCTTCGCTGGAAGTACAAGGCCTAGCCCAAACCCTGAAACACAGGTGTGTCCCAATACTTTTGTCCATATAGTGCATTTCAAAAGTGATTCGTCTATGGCATCACTCAAAGTGTCCACTAGCACAAAGGCAGAGTGTTTTAATTGTATGTGCTTAACTGTGTGTAACCCTGCTGTCACTTCTTTATTCCATCTGGTTTTTCCCAACAGACCCACACAAATATGCCCTATGCATTCTTTCGGATAAGTGTCAAATGAGTGTAAATATGTTTGCATGACTCCTGTGCTGGAAACTAAGTAGGATCTGATGGTGTTGTGATGTAACAGTGTTAATGGGTGAGAGAGACCCCTACTACAGGCTTAGTCACTGAAACAACAGATGTGACCGACAGTCTCCTTTGCCCAGTCAGCTGATCCGGGTCACTGATGTATCTGGAGATGCTAGTGGGGCCGAGACTGAGCTGAAAAGCGAGGCCAGAGAGGAAAGGATATGTTTGATAGTGCTTCTTTTCTCAGAACAGAGTTAAACTCGATTTTCCCTGCACTATATCCTCTTTCACTTAACTCTTAGCTAATCAGGTGGATGATTTAGAAAAGAGAGTTGTGTTGCTGTGATTATGTTATTAAACCTTGGCCATTAAAGGCCATTAAACCTTGTTGTGTCGGAACAGCACTCACTATAGCTGATCACCTGAATTTTAAAAGGAATTGTTTGGCAAAAGGTCAGATTAATATTGCCTCAAACATAGTAGCCAAGGTCAGCCAAGACATGTTTGATGTTTGGGTAATGTAGTGTGGCGCCTGCCTGCCGCAATGACGACGGCTTGCCGTCACAGTAGCTAAAAAGATGCTAATTTGGTGGAGTATATTTATGGTCAGCAGCTGTGGGAGGCCTTGAGTCACTGGTCACTGAGTCATTGACGTTAGTGATCAGGGGCGGACTGGGACAAAAAAACGGCCCTGGCATTTTGGGGTAGAACGGCGCACCTCATACAATTATGTGCACCACCCATCTTTGCACTCCCGTGAATGTGTATCCCAACAAATGCATTCAGTAAAAGTAGTCATCAATAAATTGTGAACTTACCCAGTCAAAAATGATTCAGCTGAATCTATTAATGAATATTTGGGAAAAAAGAGAGGGCATTCTGTATGTGTGCGACTCTGATACAGAGAGAGAGAGAGAGAGAGAGAGAGAGAGAGAGGGAGATTTTAAAAAGTGTGGATGTCTTTCCTGCCTGTATATTGTTCTTAAACACCTGCAGAACGGCTGCCGCTAACACGAAGCACCAAAAGTTGCCTTCTAC
>JBBIGA010000027.1:8550065-8562565 GCA_037576975.1 Alestes dentex | reverse complement strand
TGTGTGTGTGTGTCTGCAGTGCGTGTGTGATGCTCTAAAGACACAGAAGCAGACTGAGACAGATTACCTGGGCTAGATTACAGTATCAGAGAGGGATTGACCGATTTATGCTGCTTATTGAATATACATTAATAATATAAAGGGTAAAAATAGTGACTGTTTGACTTGCTTTACCCTGAAAGTTTACTGTCAGAAAGGACAATGAGTTCATTCTTCTTACTGTGCCTATATGTCCCCAAAACTTCATCTGTCACTCATTCATTTTAATTTCTTTTTCCACTTTCTATTTGTATCAGTCTCATTCTAACCTCTCCACTGCTATGAATGTAAAGGTTAATACTACTGAAAAAGATATTTTCACACATCCTAGGAAGCTAGAAAACACAGGAGCTCATTGCAAACATTTTACCTCAAAACAGTAGCACTATTAGAATGGGAGGAGTTTACTAGTCAGACCCTTTAAGTAATCTTTAATAGATTTGCTTTTATGGTCTCAGATTCCTATAAACAGGAAGAAGTGCACAATATGTCCAAAAGTACCTAGACACCCCTCTAAACAGTAAATAAAAGATACTTCAAGGTGCAACCACTGACACACATACAGCTTGTACACTCTCCATTAAAAAAACATAGCCAATAGAATAGGTTGCTCTGGGGCAGCTGGAAAGGATGGGCTAGAGAGGTTTATAGCTCACTAATGCTCTTGCAGAATGCATTGAAGTTCTCACAGCAATGTTTCAAAATCTTGTGTCAAGTCCTTCAAGGAGGAGCTACTGGGGACAAAGGGATGAAAATCTCTGTGTTAATATTCTTTTAGAAGAGTGTGCATCCTCAAACATCTGGACAGCATATGTCTAAAATGGTATTAACACTCAATGTCAAGCACAACAGTGGTTCATATTGATAATACTGATATTGGTGAACTTTTAGGATCCGTGGAAAGTTGTGTGAATGTAATATTTTTGCTTGAGAGAGCATCCTACCAATTTTTAAAAAACTTCCATGTAATTTGTTGACTAAACAAATGACTGGTTTGATGTGAAACTGTTAAGTGAAGGGAAATTTCTGCATAAGGTTTCTGTGTATGGTGGTGGTATAAGGGTTAGAAGGAAGATCATCTGTATATAACTGAAATGTTGAAAATTTGGTGGAATTCTCCTTTAGGGATACAAAGGCCCTTAAGTACCACATCTTTTATTGCTTTAACAAAAAAATCTTTATTCAGAGAATACACCTTTAATCAGTTACACATTTGCTTTGCGAGGGAGATGGTTCAGATGCATCGCATTGGCTGTACAGTTGGGCTTCACAATGCATGCATGCAGTCTGATCAGTTTACATAGTCTTCGCCGTGTGCTTCACACAAAGTGTCAGAAAATAAACCTCCAGAAAATAAAACTCCGTATCATAAAACAAGGTCTTCAGCAACAGACGTTAAGTATCATCTACATACAGTATTGACGGAATAGCTCGAGTCACAGTATATGTCAGAATAAGAGGTCACGATCGGGTGAAGAAATCAGGCACGAAATGATAGAACAGGAGATCGGAGTCATCTAGACAGGCACAAATAAAAAACAGATATGAAGATTTCCCAAACTTCTGCTTGTGTACCGTTCACAGTATTCGTGGGTGCGTGTTCGTTTTAACGCTCCAGTACAGGGCCTGACGAGATAGAAAACTGTGCTTGTGGACTGAAGGGAATATCTGGGCAGTAGAATAAAAAGCAAGAACATACAATAAATGTATGGTCACATAAGTGAAAGGTAATTCCATTTTTTTTTTTGGCAGACTAAGACCCCCAACCCGTTTAGCTGAATTTAGTGTAAGAAGCTGGTGGACCTTCTCTTCTGGTTTTGGTGACACTGGTGAATTATTAGTTGATCACTGCTCAGGAGCAAAGATGTAGTCCAGAGCCTGCCTCTCTGCCGCAGCCACATTTGGGTGCCACAAGTCCACGCTGAAAATCACTCTTGGCCCATCTTCAGCACAGCCTAATGAAGAAAACACACACGCAGAGGTGGCTATGAACACAGGAGTCATTTCCACATTGGATATGGACTATACAGACAAAAGTACTGAGACCTGAAAAGCACCTGACCTTTACACCCACAGGGACTTCAATCAGATTTCTCTTCTTGGAAGGCTTTCCCCAAGATTTTGGAGTTTCTGTGGGAATTTGTGCCCATTCATTCTGTAGAGCATTTATGAGGTCAGGCACTGATGTTGAATGAGAAGGCCTGGATCACAATCTCCATTCTAGTTCATCCCAAAGGAGTTGGATGGGGTTGAGGTCAGGGCTCTGTGCGGACCAGTCAAGTTCTTCCACACTGAAGACGCAGCTTGTTTTTGTGCGCTGGGGCACAGTCATGCTGGAATAGAAAAGGTTCTTCCCCAAACTGTGTCCACAAAGTTTTAAGCATGGCGCCATTCAAAATGTCTCGTAGCATTAAGATTGCAATCCTAACAATAATGTATTTTGATTACAATAATTTTGTATGAAAACATGACAAAAATAGTAGTTTCATTTATATAAAGAAATCACCTTTACTCATTCTGATAAATATTGATACAAATATTTTACACCCCCCTTCACCCCATTGTAGAAAAACATTGGTTTTTCCCAAAGCTGAAAATTGCAAAGCCTTAAATTGTCATTTCAAGGAGGTACGGTGAATAACGGTATGACTTTTGTCGTGTTTATACCAAGACATGCTTCCAACTTTGTGGACACAGTTTGGGGAAAAGGCCCTTTTCTCCTCCAGCATGACTGTGCGCCAGTGCACAAAGCAAGCTCCATAAACACATCGTTGGATGAGTTTGGTGTGTAAGAACTTGACTGGCCCACACAGAGGCCCATACAGAGCCCTGACCTCAACCCCATCCAAAACCTTTGAGATGAACTAGAACGGAAATTGAGAATCAGGCCTTCTCGCCCAACATCAGTGCCTGATCTCATAAATGCTCTACAGAATTAATGGGCACAGATTTCAACAGAAACTCCAAAATTTTCTAGAAAGCCTTCCAAGAAGAGTGGAAGCTGTTATAGCTGCAAAGGGGGGACCAACTCCATATTAAAGTCTATGTATTTGAACGCAAAGTCCTTATTGGTGAAATGGTCAGGCGCCTTAATACTTTTGTCCATATAATGTTTTAAACCAATGGGGACTGAGGGTGATGCTTGGTCTGTGTTTATGTCAATTTGTGTCCTTGTGAGAAAGAAAAAGAAAAAAACTGTAAAAAAAAATCTATGTCAGTAATTCCATAATTGCAGACATACTGTAGCTTGATTGCAGGTTTGGAATCCTCAGTTTCATCTATGAGCTATGAGTAAGAAGTAGTAAAACTATACACAAAAAAGTGTGCTGTAAAGTATATGTGCCATGATGGATTAAATATATTACCCTCTTACAGATTAGAAAAGTTAATTTGCTGCTTTTCAGTCATTCCGAATAATTCCTACCGTTGTGAGAGATGGTGTGCAAGAAGGAGTCGTCCACAAGGAGGCAGTGTCCTTCAGACCAGCACTGCGGCTCGCCACCCACTACCAGCTCACACTGGGCAGGAGTCTGGAGGCCTGGGAGACATGGTCAGTCACAACACTTTCCTGACGTGCTCAAAGTTTCACTTAAAATATTATTCCTGCACTCTGACTGTTCACAAAAGAAGGTACCCGAGTCTGGAACCCGAATAAAACGAAAAAATTAAATATCACAAATATTTTTAAACATCATCTAAGCATCAAATGATATTTAAGGTTTACATTAATTGCGTTAATGCACCTTACGCATGAGTGCAAACCTGACATAACTTGTTAAGGACAGTTTTGTTCTGTCGTACGTCTTTTAAAATGACACCAAAAGGAGTCTCACACAATTTTGTAAATGTTAACCAAACAAAAATGACATTTAGTATATGTTTTGTGCACTAATCTGTTGAAAAACATGCTTTTTGCTTTGTCCTTCTATACTGCTGGACTCTGAAACTAAAAAAAATATTGCTGTGTGATCCCAGTATTATTGACGATATATGGCACAGCTCTACCTGAGGCATTTTGTTAAACAGCACAAGAAATCAGAGGCCTACATTTCTACAAAGCGCTGAAAAAGGAGAGCACAGATATGGGACAAACATGAACAAAGTCAAACAAGCAAAGACAGGGATACACACTATTTTGCATAATGCATTATATAATAGGTTTAAGAAAAGAATTAAAAGATATGGAAAAAAAAAGGCCAAAATAGCATTACAGCATTGCACTCAATGGATCAATGCTCATATTCAGTATAGAATCTTTTATTCATGAGAGTTTTGTATTCTGTGCCAACTGTCACAGTTTATCCTGATTTATCCTATATTTCCCATACCAGCATGTTTTGGCAGCTTTCTTTGGATTTTAAAATGCCATTATACTGCTCTAATGCCTTTGTAATGTAGAAAGTTGATTGTGTTAATGTAATGTACTATTATTAATACTGGTATTGTATTGTTTGTTTTCCTTGTCACTGTGTTTGTATGTGTTTGTTTGGCATATGGACAGATTATAGCAGAAACTTAAAAATCACAGATATATAATTCTGAGGGGTCAACTTATCCTACATATATTTGTTTTCCTGATGATCACTTATTATGCAGTCAGAGTTCATTTTACACAACAATTTCCTGACCTCTTTTTAGCCCTTACACTTGTAAAAGCTGGTTTTGTCACTCTGCCTTTTTGACTGATATATGTAAATGAGCACTATTCTGATTGGGTTCCCCGTATTATTCCTTGTTCAGAAAGCAGCCCCAGGCTGACATACCTCTTATAGCTTCAGCATGAATTGGCAGGACTAAACTGCTATAGGCTGAGTAGAATTTTATGCATCAATGTGTAGGTTTTCAAGACCACACACAAATTCCAAAATGACCTTTTGCAGCTTGATTTTCATTTGTAGACTAAGGAGTGAACAATACATCTCAAAACTAACAGTGTTTACACAATATATAAAGTTCTTTTATTTCATGAAATTTACACAAACTTCACCTCACAACCATGTCGGAACCGGGATTCTGTCTGTGCATGTCCATATTTATGGATAACATTATGTCAGAAATCATGTAAACAAGTATATTTGAGAATACTCAACAACTACTGTTGGCTGATTGATTGCATTTGGTATTGGGAAAATAGTGCTGATTTGAGTTTTTCCTTTGTGATTAGTGATTCGGAGGTCTTGGGCAGTAGAACAGTGCTTAACTCACCTAAATGGCAGCGCAGGCGTGTGTTGGTGGGACCATAAGCTCCTCCCAGCGAGGCCCCAGGTCCCAGCACCCAGAAGCCCGCAGCCCCGAGAGAGTTACTGCTGATGAAGGTTCTGAGGGAAAGGAGGGTGCGGTACGTACACGGACACGCGCGACAGTTACTCGCCACACACACTCCTGCACTGTAGAGCGGAAACACTGCCTGGCCCTGCAGAAAGAGTCAAAACATCATTTAGTTTTAAACCTTAAGAAAATGTATCATTTACAATATGGTAACTTAATTTATTTCTAACTTTGATGTAACATGATTCTACTGTTACATTTTGTTTCTTCCAGTTATCATGAAATGATCCCCCTGTGTGAAATGATGCAGCTGCCATTTGCAAATAATGTAAAAACAAGAACAACAAAATAAGCAACATGGTTTTGACATGATGGTAACCATGCAAAGTTCAATTTGATTTTAGTAGATTTTCAGTATAATATGATCACTGTGTCTTTACTGACTGGCAGGGTGTTAATTTAAGGTCTCCTGAAACAGAAGGATGAATGTGTGAAAGAAATTATTATTAACATATTTAAGAAAATGATAACAACAGAATTGCTTAGCTTAGGAAATCCAGAGAATATGTTATATATTATTTCTATATGTTACACAATACCAGAAATATTTCTAATACTAGATTCCTAGAATATATATATTGTAAGAGTTTGTCATGGATGTAACGTGTTTCTGTACCACTCTGAGAGTCTGTGTAATTGTGAAGTCGGTGCATTGTGAAGGACCTTAGGTCCTTGGTATGTCCACCCCAGCTTTGTGTCTATGCCTCTCTGGTAGACTGCCTGGAATTCAGCGAGGATTATGGAATAACTAGCTTCCAGGACTTCAATGTCATGCCTATGAGCATCACGAGGGAAGAAGGGGATGCTGGGAACATCTGGCAGGTGGAAGAGGTGCGGCTTCTGGATGGAGGAGCGATCAGTCATTCTGGCCTAAAGAGAAGAGGACGAGGTGTGGATCAACAGAGGCGAGGACAGAGACAGTTAAAGTAGGTGAGCTAGAAAAGAGGGCGCTTAGTTTGGATGATCCCTGAAGACCAGGCATAAATGGCCAAGTCTAAACCTTTATCTCTTCACCTTGAACATGTAAACCCGCCCAGTTCTCATGCTTAAGACCTGTTCTTTAAGTAATATTTTGATTAAAAATTAAAATTAATTGTTTTCTAATATCACAGTTAGGGATATAACACTTCCTTCTTTAATTTGTCACTGGAGTCATCAGTCTCACAGGTGAAAGAAAGAAAGAAGTAAACATTGGACACCAAACGTGGCTGTTTCACTTCATTTGTATGAAAAAAACTTACTTTCAAGGGTACAAATGCTGTCACTGGTGTACCTCAAGAGTTGAAACAATATACAAGACTTCTTTGAGGCATTCTTTGATTTCATTCCACATGAATGAAATACATTGCATCAATACCATTTTAATACCAAAAGAGAGTAAATTGTGAGACCAATGTATTTAATTTATGTGGAACTAACATACACATTTGCATGAATTTCTCAGTGTAGGAAACATTTGTGCTATATTCCATTGCATGTATAAGTGATGCCATACACCCTATCTTGACTCCATACGTGTTTTACACAAACAAGTTTCAAAAAAGGCACCAATATTTACTTTTCCCCTAAAAAAGGGGACCTAAATGATGATGTCTCATATGATCATGTACAGTTTGTATGACGGGGAACTAGAACATGCCTGGACAGCATACCACACACACACACACACACACACACACACACACACACACTCAAAGAACTGACTAAACTGAAGTCCATGAGACTGAATTTTGGATTTGTAATGTATTTTTCCCCCTTACACCTTTAGAAACTGTTGAGTGTGTGTGTGTCAGACCTGGTTGCGCAGGCCCTTGTGGATGCGGCCCATGCCGCCCCAGCTGTAGCGCTTGGCGTACTCCTGCAGTGCTGTGTACAGTTTTCTGCTTCCTGCTGCCGCCTGGGTGGGGAAAGGTGCGTGACTCAACACTGGAGTGAGGTAGCTCTCTGGCCCCTCCTCCTCTCCTGTCTCCATAGCGATGGCCGGGGCAGCTTTGGGGGTGCAGCGTCCCGTTTCTGTGGTGGAGCGTGACAGGGCAGAGAGGGCTGAGCTGGACTTTAGAGCCCCCACGTGGCTCCGGCAGGATGGCGGGTCCGAGCCCACGCGGTAGCAGTACCAAAGGAAGAGCAGCAATAGGGTCCACAGCAGACCACTCAAGGGAGGCCCACCCAGCTCCACACAGGGGGGCAGAGGGAGCAAGTCCAGTGACCAGGACATCCTTTGAGAGCCGGCAATACTGGAAGGGAAGAAGAATATTGAAAAACGCTTAAGAATTATTGTTACTGGCCAATGTATTGTTGCTCTTGTGTTTTTTCTTACACTCCCTTTCATCCTATTAGCACTTGTGGTCTTGTGGTGTTCTGTTCTGTTCTGTTCTGTTCTGTTCTGATCTGATCTGTTCTGTTCTTCTGTTGCTCCATGGTAATTTAGGCACTGTTTGGTTTCACTATGCACTGTGTGTATAGGGTTGAAATGACAATAAAACCTGTTTGAAGACTTGACTACTTAACTTGACTACTTGTATTAGAAACTCTTACCTTGTTGACACACCTTATGACAGCACAGTTAGACACAATGGCTCATCTTTTTCCACACACATCCATTAGCCCTCCATCAGAGGTTCTAAGCAGAGAAATTGGCAACCTTTCTAAAAATAATAACATACTAAGGTGCAGGAATTAGATAATTAAGTTGTGACACATGCATTAGGACCCTGTTTCTACACCTCAGTAACTTGTGTGCCTGTATTAGTTTTATGAGGAACCAGTGTCACCTGCTGGGCTCCATATTTTTTAACTCTTTGGAGCCATTCCGTAGAAGAACCACTTTTAGCTATCTAAAGAAACTTTAAATGGAGGGTCCTCAAAACAACCTCTCACGTGAAGAACCTTTGTTTAAGGGTTCACAAAAGTTCTAAACCTCATTTAAGATTTGTACTATAATTGTGTACCCAAGAAACACTGTTTAAACACTAACAGTTACTGTTTCTCCCTCATTAGACCCTTGTGTGAGTCCGTCATGCTTGCTGGGAAACATGATCCCTGCTTGAAGAACTTGTCATGCATCACTCTCGCTTCTTCCTGGTCTGCTCTCTTTGCACTATTGCATAACGTTCCTGCAGTCGTTTGCGTGTTTTTGTGGCTGCGCTTCCGCGTTCATGTTACTCAGACAATGTGCACACAAACCAACGGGGGGCAGGGGACACACGTTTGCCAGGATATTACTTGACTCCATTAGTCCATACAGTTGTTTTTTTGGTCCCGGAAGGTTATTGTGATGCCTTTTTTCACACGTAGTATGACTTACCACGTCTCTTCTCCTCACTTGGTGTCTCTTCTCCCCCTCCCTCCTTTCCTCCTGCTTAAGGGCTGCTGCAACCAGGGAGCATACAGCATGCAGTCTGGACGAAAATCTCCCAAGTAAAGCCCCCTTTCCCCTCTTCACGAAGCGGACCGAGAGGGCACAAGCTACTGCGATGCTATCCGTGTACTTTTACGTCTCATTTGCGCTTGTTTTCTTCTAAACTGCGCCCCAAATGCTGCGGCAGCAACGACGTCTTCAGCACCACGGCTCTGGACAGCTCCCTCTAATAACGCACCTTGGCCACCAGATGGTGCTCTTTCCAACAGAGCAGAGATCCTCTCTCTCTCACTCACACACACAGACGCACACACACACACACACACACACAGACATCAACGCGTCAAAGCGCACGGGTTGGACCTGTCACATAATGGGTTTTCCACCCACCTAAGAGGCCTAAGACCTTCTATTTAAAACAAAAATACAGCACTAAGGGGAAAGGATTTTTTGTTTTTGTTTTTTGAATGAAAAAGAATGCGTTATTTTTTTATTCGTGCGCTGTTGACATCCCCCTGGCCAGCTCAGCGTGTTTAATGCTACAGACTGTTCTGGCATTTTTTGGTCTGCAGGAGAAGAGGCATTTCTGAGTGCAGCATCCAGAAGGAGGAGCAGCTCGAGGCCTTTTAACACGGACGGAGAGGAAAAGGAGGGTGTTTGAAGGTGCGTATGTTTTCTGCTCGTCTTTCTAGACTGGCCCTGTAATGCATTAGAGATTGGATGGGGAAGGTGTCGGAGGGGTGGGGGGTACGTGCGCCTCACCTTCTACGACAGCTAAGACCACCCCACCTGCACAATGATGCATTTATAACGATGCATATGAGCTGCAGAAAGCACAGCCAGCCCAGAGGATGGATATGAGTGTTGTGTTTACTGTAGTAAATGGATTTTTGTGCTCTCAGGCCTGTAGATGAGTTTTCCTACGGTGTGTCTGGCGTTGGGCGCGAGATTATTTTTTTGCCTTTAAAAAAAATCTGAGATGGGGGCTGTGGGGTCTGAACGATTAGAGATCTGAGGTTTCTGCCTGCAGTGTCAGCAACAGCTCTATGTGCATCATAATCCTCTCCACAATGTGTTATTGTTATTGTTATTATTATTATTATTATTATTATTGTTGTTGTTGCTGTTGTTGTATGTATTCTTGTTATTGTTGTTTTTTTATGAATAAAAGTATGACGGTGGACTAGCTTTGCACTTAGCAGGTTCTCGTTCGAGCTGTTTTCCTAAACAGATTTTCTCTCGATGGTCCACACAGGCCAACGCAAGCCCAGAGTGGTGGTGACGTCATCAAACCGTAAAAGAACGTGTCGGCGCGTTTTTGTTTTTTTGTTTTCCCACCCGCTTTCACACCCGGACCCTTTTAGTCCTCTGGGGGTTGGTTTTCGTAGTTCTGAAAGTATGACAAAATTTCACATCAACAAAGGTACCTGTTAGCGTGGTGAATCATAAGATGGACCAATGACATCTCTCTCTGTCTCTGACGTCACTACACCAGTGTGTCAGTTCCTAGCGGTGGCTCTAAGGTGGAGGTTTTAGTTGATGAATAGATTTATGAGAATTGTCCAAAAGCAGTGTTCGTACTGTTAGTCCATATTTGATACAACACAGCATGAAGTTGTGGCATCAAAGTCATTTTCATCATGTTCAGTAATGGAATGTAAACCAATAACCATGTACAAACTTAATTGTATAATTGTAAAGTAACCATTAAGTAAGTAACTTAAGCGGTGCAAGAGGAGGGACCAAGATCCTCCTTACTCATCAGAATTAGAATCAGAAAACTTTATTGATCCCAGAGGAAATTGCTTATGTTATGACTGCACAGTCACACAGAGACACAAAGACAAGAACAATATAAAATACAAAAAAAGTCAAAATAAAAGTCAAAATAAAACACTGTACTAATGCTATTTACATGTATTGCTGTGGTCAGTAAGAGAGGTGGACATAACCAGGTGGCCTAGTGGATTTGCCCCTCAGTCAGAGAGTTGTGGGTTCAAATCCCAGCACTGCTAGTGTAATCACTAAGGTACCCTTGAGTAAGGTGCCATCCCCACACACTGCTCCCCGGGTGGCCTTCGTTGGTGGCAGCCCACTGCTTCACTTGGTGAATGGATCAAATGCAAAAAAAGAATTCCACATCATTCACACTGTGTACTGTGGTGTGTTCACACCTGACTATAAGAGGCCAAATATTATAGATAAATGACTTAAAGTGCTGCCGAAGCAGTTTACCAGTCAATACAGATAGTGGTTTGAAGTTGTTCTCTATAATGAGTCTGTTATTACACATGATAGTGACATTACAAATGATAGTGATATTGTAGATGATAATACTATTGCATTACTAGTGACATGGATCAGCTGATGTAACAGAATAGGCAGTTATGGCTCGCCTCCAAGTGCACTGAGCTGTCCAATGACATTGTGGTGCCAGTGACAGTTTGTGACAGTGCTTACATTCACCTTCACTGTGGTTTTTTTGCATCATGTCTATGAAAGAATAGTGGCTCCTTATAGTCATGGGTGAACACACCACAGCACACAGTGTGAACAACGTGAAATTCTTTCTCTGCACTTAACCCTTTCACCAAGTGAAGCAGCAGGCAGCCACCAGCACAGCGCCAGGGGAGAAGTGTGGGAAGGGAGCTAGCACAGGGGTACCTGAGTGGTGCCACTAGCAGTCCTGGGATTCAAACCCACAACCTTCTGATCGCAAGCCACCAGCAGCCCAGCTGAAAGAGTATTGGCTAGCAGGTGGACCTTGGAAGAAAACAGAAAAACTGGAATAAAAAAAAAATCTGTTTTTTAAAAACCTACTGTAAGCAATGATGATTCCTCACACAAGAGTTGTGGGTTCAGCCATACTTCCATGTTTATTATCTGACAGTTGCAAGAGAAAAATAACTGGGGTCGTGAAAGCGTACAGGCTACAGCTCTCAGCTCCTATTTAATGAAGTAAACAACTCTAAAAAGATTTGTTTTACTGTTAAGAGGCAGACTATTCTGTATCTGTCCAATAACAGTGTTGAAACGAAATGATCCAAAATTAACCTGCGGTACATGGTGCATGTACGTGTGTTAGTGTAGAAGGGTCATTGGGCCACAGTCGTCATGTCTGAAAATAGAGAATTGAAGCTAACCAAAATAGACGATGGGCTGCATGGGCTACTGTCCTAGAGAAGAGGAAGCATCTTCCTTTGGACAGCTTTGTCAGCAAGACTGGCATCCCTGAGGAACCAGACACAATTGCGTTATTTTCAATTTCTTAATATTGTGCATTGTGTACGATGTCTGCCAAAGCATTACATAAGGCTAGAGAAGATTCTGTATCGTTGGGCATTGGCCCTCCACTGCTCCTTCTTGTAAGATTAAGAGTTGTACCTGCTAAGGAAGAGGTCTCTTAGTTAAGATGAAATCCAGGAGTGGAGTTTTGTTTTTTTTTTACCATCTCACAATATGCAGAACAGGTTATGCTACCATAATGTTAGCCTTTTTACTAGGAGTATAATGGTACAGAAAGGTCACGGTTCGGTTCACACTACGGTTCAGACATCACGGTTCGGTACGGTTCGATACAGAGAAGTTAAGAAACAGAAAATTCTAAAGCATTAACCAGTAAACACAGACTCTTGCTTATATTTTCATGAATGGATTACAAAAAAAAAAACTGAAACATCTTACGTTAATAATAGAATTTAGTAATTAATATTAGTCTGACCTAATAGAAAGTAAGTGAGAAGGCAGGTATGGCATTCTTTTGCCAACTGGCAAC
>JBBIGA010000027.1:8518441-8535901 GCA_037576975.1 Alestes dentex | reverse complement strand
TATATGTGTGTGTATGTATATATATATATATATATATATATATATATAGTCTTTCTCTCCTCTCTTGATCTACATCTGTTTGTACCCTCCTCTCTTCTTTGATTTGTATTTCACTATACTTCACTCCTCTTTCTTGATCTGTATCTCGCTGTGCATCGCTTCTTTTTCTTGATCTGTATCTTGCTATGCCTCACTTCTCTTTCTTCATCCGTATCTTGCCATGCCTCACTCCTCTTTCTTCATCTCTGTCTTACTATGCCTCACTCCTCTTTCTTGATCTATATTTCACTATGCCTCACTGATCTCTCTCTCGATCTGTTTCTCACTATGCCTCACTCCTCTTTCCTCATCTGTATCTCGCTCTACCTTGCTCCTCTTTCTTGATTTGTATCTTGCTATGCCTCACTCCTCTTTCTTAATGTGTATCTCTCTATGCCTTACTCCTCTTTAAAACTGCATTTCTCTCTTTCTCTCATACAGTGAAGTATGATCCATGCCCTAATCCCGGTGTGCCAGACAACGGATACCAGACTCTGTATAAACACAGTTACCAAGCAGGGGAGACTCTGCGCTTTTTCTGTTATGAAGGCTACGAGCTGATCGGGGAGGTTATCATCAACTGTGTCCCAGGACACCCCTCTCAGTGGAACAGTCCGCCACCTTTCTGCAAAGGTATGAGCCAGGCACAAAAATAGCTTTTTGTTGATCCTGACTATAACAGCTGCAGACACCTTCAGGAACATTTAGACAAACTTATGGTTTAAGTGACTGTGACCCCTTACATAAATACACTGGTTTTTTTTTTTTTCGATTTTTCCATTCTTTACAGTGGCCTATGAGGAGCTACTGGATGATCACAAATTAGAAGGTAATACTTCCAACACAACTGTCATGATATTCATGACTCTCATCATCACTTGCGATATCATCACTATCACAACAAGCTCTCCAACCCGGTAGCTTAATAGTAGAATGTAAATAAAAAAACATTCTTAACTTTAACGAATGTTAATATTCAGAAGGTTTATTCCATGTCATTTTCTGTGGTTTCTATGAATCCTTTAATTATAAAAAAAAATCACAAAATGTAAAGAGAATCATAATGAGGTCATGATTTATTGCCCTGTTATAGCTAATGTATGCATGATTTTTTTTTTTTTTTTCAGTCTCTCAGTCTTTAGAGGCCTCCCACCAGATGTTGAGTGAGAACATTGCACTGGCCATCATTCTGCCAATCATTCTGGTCATCCTTTTGATTGGGGGAATCTACATGTACTACACCAAGTAAGTTGGGAAAATGCTTTGAGGGGGAATCTTCAACATTTTACATTGACTTTTGTGAAAAAGTAAAAATCTGTGCTTTATTATGTAAGAGCAACTCTTATCTGTCAGCGCAAATCCTTCCTTATTTTTCCTATTTTGCATCTCTGCTCCTCTCTCTCTCTCTCTCACTCTCTTTTCTCTCAGTGTGTGTAGGTTGCAGTGGAAGCCGTTGTTTTGGAAATCGCTCTCACACACCCACTCCTACAGTCCGATCACGGTGGAGTCTGATTTTAACAACCCTCTGTATGAAGCAGGGGTGAGACGCTACCCATCTTTAATTTGATATGTAGCCAAATACAATTATCTGCTCATTCTAAAAACTATGTGCAAATTTCAGTATAATATACACTTGTTGTTTTGTTATTTCCACTTTTATTTACAAACACAACCCACTTTATGGCCCTATAGGCCCACTGTACTAGCTTGGGCCAATAATAAAAGGTCATTAAGAAAAACCTAAACTGCAAAGAATTCTGAGTAGAGGGTAGTCAAGCACCCCTCCAGTGCTTTAATGTCTCTATTATTTAACCCTTTGAGGAGTGCAATCATTAACATGTCAAGAGCTCTGGCTGGTCCCTTGGGAGTACAATCAGAAATTCCATACGTACTTAAATTTGTACTGAATTTTTCACAATTTGTGGTAAACAGTAAACATTTAACTGAATGAAAGCAAGTCTTTATTGCAAAGAATGAGAACTATTTGACCTGCTGATGTTATATGACAGGAAAATACATTGGAACTGCTTCATAGCAAATGCTTTTGCCAGCCTAGTGATTGTAAAACCAGTGTAAACCAGCTTCAGTGACCAAGGCCTAACTCACCAAAACTGACTCGTTAATTCGTATATTTAAAAAAAAAAAAAACTTCTAAAAAAAAAAAAAAATCAGGCGATCTATGACAAGGTGAGATGAAATGATTTTCAGAAAACAATGATGAATTTTTCCTCCAGTTTTTGCCTTTCTGTACAACCTGAGCCGCTGGCTTTCTCAGGTCTTAGGTCATTACTTTGTCTCATTATGGTCATTCTGTTTGGCTGCAGGACACAAGGGAATATGAGGTGTCCATCTGAAGGAGCGGTTGTGTTACGAATCCAAAATCAAGGATGGAAAGAAGGAAGAAAAATTAAGGGATGGTATTAATTCTCTCTCCACAAGACACTTTCTTTCCTTTAACACGTATACCTTTGGTTTCTTTTTCCACTCTATTTTCAGTCTCTCTCTTGCTCTTTGCTGACGCAGTTAACTGTGTGTCGGTGTGTTTGTGTCTCTGTGTGTTTGTGCGTGATGGTGTGTGTGTGTGCGTGTGTGTGTGTGTGCGCGTGTGTGAAGAGAAAAGAGAGAATCGAAGAGCAACTGCTATCCATGAGCTTATGATTTCTCACTATCAGATATGCTTTCTAACATTTGGTTTGGTGCCTTAGGGACTTAAAATAAGATCAAGGGAGAGAAATTAAAAACTGAAAGACTGAGAGCGAGAGAGAAAGAAGAAAAGAGAGAGAGATAGAGAGAAATAAAGTGGAAAGAGAGCGAGCGAGAAAGGATTTTTTGACTAAATAAGGTGTGAATTTTACAAAGGACAGGAGCACACACGCACACAGCCACATCCACAAACACACATAAGAACATGAGAACACACTCATAATACTGATTCTTGTCAATACATACGGAAAGAAACAGACAGACACACACACACACACACACACACACACACACACACACACACACAAAATTTATTGAATGTAAATATTTTGATTGATTATCAAGGCTTATGTATAAAAATCTGATTCAGTGCCAAAATACAACATCCCATAATGTGACGTCACTTCATGTTTCACGGGTTTCATGGTCTTTCTTACATTGATGATGTAATAAATACCGATAATGCCAGCGTTTCATAATGTTCTTTGCTGTTTCTTAAGAATCTCTTTCTGCTTAATGTTGAATGACTATGGAATAAAAAGGGGTGGAATGTCTTCATGCTTAGGGCACGCAACGATTGTATATTTTACCGCTTCAGCTTAGGATTCATGAACAATTATACTTACTGTCATTGTTTATCAGAGTTGATGTTGTTGCATATGCACTATGATGACAAAAAAATATATAATGTACTGTGAAAAAAAAGACAGCTGCTTGCTGTGATGCAGTATTGAAACTGAAATGCTTTTTATAATGTTATTTTTCAATTGAATCATGGTTCGTTGTTAATATATTATGCAGTGAGTTTTGTCTCATCAACTGTGCCATAACCCAGAGTCTAGCCGTGGAGGACTCTGCTGCATTGAAGTATTACTCAGTCGTTCATATTGTTTATTAATCAGCATAATATACTGTCATGAAGGCATTATTTATTTGCTAAGATTTAAGAATAAATAAAAGTCTCTGTTGGATGGTAAAGAATGGCTTTACTTGTCTTGTGATCAAAATTTTTGTCTGTGCCATGTAATATATTGTTTAGAACATTTCAAGAGTTTTTAGTAGCAAAGCACCTGGTTCACTCACTCACTCCCTCACTCACTAACTCACTCCTCACCCATGTTTAGCAAGCTGAAGATTCTCCACAAGGGGGTGCTATTGACATTCAAGTAGATTTTAGTGCTTTAAAAGAGTGGTACTTCATATCAGTGACACTCTGTGTATCTTAAACAAGTGACTGAGCAGAGGCAGCCACAGGGCCGGTGCATCCAATAGATAAACTAGACAGTCGTCAACGATGGCACTTGAGAAGGGCTTCAAATGGGGCCCACTGTATCACTTGGCATGAGCTGCAGTGGAAGGCTTCTCCACAGACCACTGCTAGAATGATGCACTGTACCAAGCAGTAGTACTTAAAGGATGCAAGGATTCAAAGTTGTATTGTCATGTGTACATAGTACAATGAAATTCTCACTTGAATGTCCTCCTAGTAGACTAGACATATACAAACTGTGCAACATTAATAGCTACAAAAATTCTAAGCGTAAAGTTCTAACATACTATTAAAAAAGTGACTAGAAAGTATAAAGTGCAGGTGTAAAGGTAGTGTTGGTAGTTATCAACAGTTATAAGCTGCTGTAGTTATGTACAAGTAGTGGTTCAAGTTCAGATTCAATAGTCTGCTTTCACTGAACTGCACAATATGTAGTTTTATTTTATTCAAACACTATGTTTTGGGTTCAGCTTTTTTATCCAGCGCTTCTGTATTAACTCTTTAACTCTGGAGCAAGATAAATTGATGTGTTGTCTTTTTCACAAGAACGCTAAAAATACAGCTGGTAATCCATAATCTAATGTTTAATGAAAGGACACTTATTCATTGTTCATTATTATTACAGCCAGCTTATGTATTAAACTGTAATGAATTTTCACAATAAATGGGGGAAAAACAAACATTTCAAAGTAATTGTCTCAAGATCCCTACAAATGGGCTCTGCCCCATTTTCGAAGCGTCGGAATTTGTCTGAATAAAACATGCTGTTTTTTGTTGTTTTTTTTTGTTTTTTTTAATTGATGCATTTCAAGGATGATCTTTGAAAGTAACAGTGCTTATGACATATAGGCACAATCCTGAAGCACAGCCTTGATGGATTCTTGTTTGTTGGTGTAGCAAAACAATTGAAGAGTTAAACACAAAAAAAAACATTTCTTTTTCTGACAATATATGCCATTGTATAGCATAGAAATGTCATGTGTGTCAAGGAAAAAAATCACAGCACAGAAAAAACACTGGTGAAAAAGCCATTTTATGTCAGATTTATGGAATATCTTAATATCACATCTTATTTATAACATATCTTATAACACATCTTATATCAACTATAAAGGGCCACTTTACATTACTTATAGCATATCTTAAGCTTAAATGCTACAAACATAAACCTCATAGTTGAACCTTATTTTTCCAAGCATGAAAGGTTGTAGTGCAGCTAGTTCAGGACAGACCATTCCTTGTTGGATTACGATCAGATAATTTAGGGGAAAATAATCTTAGTTATTTTTTAGGCACACATTACTGAGACTGTGAAGCCTGACTGTGTTGTTCTTTTACAAGTTTAATCACATCATCAAATATCCTCCATGCAGTACTTTTATAAATCCTACCAATGTTATACAGCAGCAAAAATAAAACTCTGACCTATTTAAATAGCCTGCGATGATTGGTCAAATTCAGGCACAACAATGATGCGCGCCCAATCTTGGCGCGTATATTTTACAGAAGGCGGAACTAGAATGATTGATGGATATGCGTTTGGACCAATCAGATAACCGCATTGCTCGCGAGGAAGAGAGTGGTCGGGGAAGGCTAAAGACAAAACAGAAAATGGTTTGAGTGGAAAATAAATATTGAATTCAGCTTAGAATACTCTTTATGTAAGCTGTGGCTGTCGTCTACAGTTTACGTCAAAATTTGGGCTTCAGGACAACCATCTCGCTTGGTGAGCCGTTCTTTTTTTTTTTTTTGTAAAACAGTGAATATAAGACCCACATTTGGATAGCTAGCTAGCTAACCCCAACTGATTTTGGTGGGTTAGCATGCTAATTAGCACATCAGTGCCTTTTTCATCGAAATTACGGATGTGGTCACAATAAACAGTGGTCTGTACACTCCATAATGGCCTGAAAAGTCTGTCTAATCTGTGACTATCTTATTTTCTTTCCTCCCAGCAAAGTTGTCAAGAAACTAAAGCTAACGGTAGCACATCTTCCCTTGTTTTCTTGTGGGGATTAGCTGGCTAGCTCAGTAAGATCTGTCACTTCTGGTCGTGTCTGCTGACCTAATTCCTTTTAGACAGTCAGAGGAGTTGTTCTAATTCTCCTGTAAAGTATGGCTAGCATTGGAAGAGTATTATATGAATTGCTGTCGTGGTTATAAAACCTTTTGTAGTGTAAGGTGTCAGTTTGTCATACATGAAAACACTACAGCACAGCACACAGTGCAAACAGACTGAAATTCTCTGCATTTAACCCATCCACGAAGTGAAGCAGTGGACAGCCTAGGGTGCTGTGTGTGGGGATGGTGTCTCGCTTAAGGGTACCTCAGTGGTGCCAATATCAGCCCTGGGATTCGACCTTCTGATCGCAGGGCCAGCTCCCTAACTACTAGGCCACCAACTGCCCGCTTCTCTGTTATATGTAGCAGTATTCAGCCTGCTAAAAATAGCAGCAAGATACGCCACGTTTTAAGTACTCCTGCTGTCGATGTTGAGATCATAACCGTTCTGACAGATAATTAACTAGTTTTATGGCTTTCTGCTCTCCACTGAAAGCTGTCATTGGCTCGGTTCGTGCTTAAAACTATCAGCCACCCATGCCACACATTTCTTTATCGTTTGACACTACCTCAGCTTAACACGTTACAAGGTTCTCCCTGTGTCTGATGTATATGCACACTTCATTTCTAGACAGGACATTAGAGGTTTTGGACTCAGTTTCCCTGATGTCTGCTGAAGCCTCCGGTGGAAGAGTGGTGTCAGAGCCCAGCCCTACACCTCCGTCCCCCAGCATTGGCCCCGAGCAGAAGATAGGGAGAGGTCTGGCCGGCAGTAAATATGTGAAACTAAACGTTGGTGGCTCTCTCCACTACACCACTGTCCAGACCCTCAGCAAGGAGGACAGCATGCTCAGGAGTATATGTGATGGAGGCACAGAAGTTACCATAGACCCAGAAGGTGAGTGTGTGTTCATCTGTGTGTTTTCGTGTGTGTGTGCGTGCGCCCATGCATGCTAGTGGTTGGAAGAGTGTGACTACAAAAATAAAATGCATTTGGAAGCAACACAACTAATTGAAAACTTACTTTAGAATTACTTTAGGTGTTTCGTAAAAGATAGAAACAATTCAGAATTTGGAGTAGTAGTACTACCTTAGGAGTAGTAATGAAAGAATACCATGTTGTGATACATGCTTGTAATGATCATGTTTAAAAACTATCATGTTTAAAAACTTCTATCAAAAACAGTACTGCTGTCAAAAAAGGAACAAATAATTATCCATTATTCAATGTTTTACACCCTGTGCTTCACTTAATCAAACAAGACTGATTATGCTCTCCTTAAATTAAGCTGGTAAGTGGTCTTCAGATATTGCCTGTATCACAATGTCCTCAGGAAATCATGGCAGTGTAATTTACTATGAAAAAGTGATGCATTTTTCTCTAATTAGAAGTAATCCTGGGTGATACTATTTTACCATCCACTGGCGAGTGCCATATCTTACTTAAGTTTCCTCTTTTTTCACATATTCAACATATTCATGGTAAACACCACTTGAATCCCAGTAACCGTGCCTAGTTTTTTGAAATTCATATTTATATATATACTTAACTTATTATTGATGACTAGTAGCACATATTTGCAATAAAAGCAAAATAACAGCTTTAAAGAAGTGTCAGAGCTGATAGATCATCTTCTGTGTTTGTAGGCTGGGTGGTGCTGGACAGGTGTGGGCGTCATTTCCCTTTGGTACTGAACTTTCTGCGGGATGGAACAGTGCCACTGCCGGAGAGCCAGAGGGAGCTAGAGGAGGTGCTGAAGGAAGCACAGTACTACAGACTGCAGGGTCTAGTCCAACACTGCCTCTCCACCCTGCAGGTCAGACTTTGTGCACAGTACAGTACATACCTTAACATGACCATTATATACTATAAAGCACACAAGGACAAATCAAAATGTCTGGTGTGAATTTTGGAGGCAGTTGTATAACACTTTCCAGTGATTACACATTCAAAACCTGACACATTACTGGTATACATTTACTGGTAATGTTTGGTAATCATTCAGACTTGCAACTCTTGACTGATATTTAACTGAGATGTACATGTTCAGGTTTGTCATGGAAATCCTGGTAAACAGGATGTGACGTTCTTGACTGACCAGCATCTCCTTCATTTCTGAATCATGTACAGAATATACGCATGAGTTTTTCTCTCACAAAACCAGAAAATCATGAGTAAAAGAGCTTTACCATGTTCCCAGTTAATTTACTGATGGACTGTAAACCATTAACACGTGTATGAAAAATAAGTAAAAACATATCCAGGAACTTTTATGGCATATTGCGATGTCCTGGCACAGCTGCTCTAAGACCTGCTGGTTAGTAGCTGACCACATTTATTTAACATGTTGATTTAAGATTGACTGTGTTCTGTGAAGAAGGCAAACTGATTTTCACATTAATTTGTAAAAGATATTAAACATTTAAATGCTAAATGTAATCATTGCTGTCCCATGCAATGCTGTTAATCTCAGTTCCAGTAAACATTTGGAAGTGCTTAAGTTTCAGTTTATCTTAAGTCTTTTTATGGGTCTGTCTCAAGGCTCATGCATTTGACCACTTTTGTTTGCCTTATGAATCTCTGTTCTGTGAAATCAAACCTATACAGGCTTTTGGACATCAGTGAAAGTATGAGCAAAACATAGCAACAATAGTTCTTAATTGTTTTTCTTTCAGTGTGTAGTGAATGTCATTGTGACAGTACAGTCATTCATCTTACTGGCCTACCAGTGATTTAAGAAGTGCAGTGAACAGTGTTATTCTTAAAGTTTGTTGTGTTAGTGTGATGTGTTTTGAGTTACCACAGTATGTATAGACATCATATTGGTTTAACAGATGACAATGTTTCTATCAGTGTATGAATCTGTTTCTTTTTCATGACGTAGAAACGTAGTGAGGTATACGAGGGAGGCTGCCGCATACCCATGATCACTTCTGCCAAAGAGGAACAGAGGATGATCGCCACCTGTAGGAAGGTGAGAGAAGTGTGTGTGTACATACAGGATACATAAAGTATGAATATAAAGTACAATATACTGTACTTTATACTTTGAATATAAAGAATAAGGTACAGTATACTTAGTATAAATATACTGTGGTTGACTGATGTTGCAGGTTTGAGTTTATGAAGGAATGTCTTTTAAATTTTGTTTTAATTCATTTCAGCCTGTGGTGAAACTGCAGAATAACAGAGGCAACAATAAGTATTCCTATACCAGGTACTTTGAGCATATACATACTAATTTGAAATATTTTCAAATACGCTCATCACAAAATATTTTTTACTGGCAGTGTGGCAAAATGGTAGAAACCTTTGGCAGAGTCATGGGCTATGTTGCTGAAAAGTTTTTGAAATTTGTTTTGTTACTGTATGTAGTTGAGTATGATTTTCTGTATTATTCCCGCAGTAACTCAGATGACAACTTGCTGAAGAACATTGAGCTGTTTGATAAGCTGGGGCTGCGTTTTAACGGCAGAGTGCTTTTTATTAAAGACGTGCTTGGAGATGAAATCTGCTGCTGGTCTTTCTACGGGGAAGGTCGCAAAATTGCAGAGGTTTGCTGCACCTCCATCGTCTATGCCACAGAGAAGAAACAGACCAAAGTAAGCAAGAAATTGTCTTAGTCCTTGTTTGTTCATTGTGTCCTATATATATGCTAATATTGTTTTGCATTTATGCTCATGCTTTGTACCAGTACTTTATTCCTTTTTCTCACCCATTTGCCTTTGACTTGTAGGTTGAGTTTCCAGAAGCTCGCATCTTTGAAGAAACCCTGAACATCTTGATCTATGAGAATGGGCGTGGTTCTGGTCATGGGGGCATGGCTCTTTTGGAGTCTGGTGGTGTCTCCTCACCTGGAGTGGGCCAGTCTGAGGAGGATGGGGCTGGCATAGGGAGCGGAGACAGAAGGGTGAGGAGGATCCACGTGCGGAGACACATTATGCATGATGAGAGGGGACACGGACAGCAGACTGTGTACAAAGACTGAAAGTGGGGGAAAGAGATAAGTAGGAAAAAGAAACTGCAAAGGTACTACAACTGGAAATTTGTAAACAGATTTTGGATAGAGTGAGGAGTGGAGATGGGAGGAAATCTTCGGTACGCTAACACTGCACTGAGGGTGGGATGGGTATTTGTACGACGTAGTTTAGAAACGATCCCAAAAGAACCACAGTGTGGTTTGATTTTATTTGTTTTGTTTTTTTTAATGAATGTACATCATTCTGTCCTTTCATTTGATTTTGTTTTTATTTATTACTCTCTTAATTTATTGTCCAGATTTTTTTTCACTTTTATAAGGGTACATGTGAAATAAGTTATTACTATGTGTGTAGGGTGGAGGGGGATCAATATCAGTGGTATCTTTTTGATGCCTAATGGTGAACTGTGATGTTTTTGTATACAGATGTGTTGAGTGACAGCTTCAGAGGGAAACTTAGAAATAACAGGGTACTCACAGGTACTTTAGAAACCCATACTTGACTGATGTATGGAGTGTATTTTCACTAGACTGGGTGCCATCCTGGATCTGATTCCTGCCCCCCCTCCCCATTATGAGAGATCATTGTGAGATTATTCGCAGTAATACTTATTGTCCCTGATTGCACTTTGTATTGGTGAATTTAGACTACAGTTGTCCTTTCGACCATCCAGTTAATGCATATGTTCAACTGGTTGGTCACATATACAAGCAGAAAGCAGAAATAACTTTTTCTTGCTTTAAACCGACCAAAAAAGGCATCCCTAATGAGCCAAGCATACTCTAAAGCAATGCACATATAGAAACATTTCTCTAGTTATCCACAGAGGCATTCGAGCTAATTTTGCACCAAAGTTATAAGAAACTGATACAATGTTACTCTAATGTGGCCAAAGCAGGTTTTCTTGAGGCATAAGGTATAAACCCATAAAATCAAAGACAAGGGCAACTTTTGAAGATCATTATGTACAAAAGTGCAGATCTTTCGTAGGTATCCTAACGAAATATACCAAAACAAAATATAACAAAAGCCTGCCATTTTTGTAGAACAAGTGGGTATAAGAGGGCCACTTACTTTTTCTCTTGGATATCCAAAACTTTGCTCTGTTGTATGTGATGATGTTCATGAAGCCAAATGGAAAACCTGCCATCGTACACGTCACGTAACAGTGGTTTCATGGCCATGCTTGCAAATGACAAGGTGATGGGTAAACGTCGCTCTATTTAAGAACATGACATAACTTGGATATAACGGCCAACTGCTCACCTGCAAAACTGCCACGCTGCTGTAAATAGGATTTATTATAAATGTTGCACTTGACCACCATCATCTGTTTCAAGTCTCAAGAGGATCAAATCCCTGAAACTGAACTTATTAGATATTAACCTTAACAGTATTATTTGACATTTCACACCACTTTTAAGGTATCCGAAACCTTGATCTACCCTGGTATAAAGCCGTCCAGAAATGTTCTTTGTTTTATCCACAGGTCCACTAATAAAATCCTTTTTTTTTTTACACCTTACTGTTCTTGAACGTCATTGAAATTGGATACACTCATGTTTTGTGTACATAACTATCATGGAGCTACAATATAAACAAGCCAACACTGAGTTGACTGCATGGAGTAGTTCATTTTGTAAGGCTGACTAACCAATATAGTAGCATTTTGTGTTTTTGTTTTGGAATTGTCCTGTTTATTTTCTGGAAAAATTTCAATTTTCCACGTATTTTCACGTACTCATTGGAGTATCCTCAGGCATAATGCAATAATATGAAATATAAATGCAATATATAAATAATCACTTATTTTTAGCATTAGAAAAGTGGAAACAATTAGACCTTTATGAACAAAATGTACTTTATGGAACATACGAAATAAAAAAAGTACTGAGTGGGCCTGGTCAGAGCTGTGTGATGAACTAGCCTCGTGTGTGCGTGTACGTGATGACGCAACAGGACGAACCCGGGTGCGCGCCAAACCTGGAAGTGTGTGGAGCTGCGTAACTGGCGCAGTGTTTTTCTGCTTGTGGGGCTGTTAGCGCCAGACATGGTCTCAGAGGAGACGGCGATACGCCAGTTTGTCTTCAGAGAGCTTCACCGCTGCTCGGACCTCAGGTGGGTGTCAGAAAACTTTTAAGTGTGTCTTTATTTGAGGAAAAAATCTGAACTCGCTAACTGCAAGTTAGCTAGGCAGCGTGAAGCTGCTGGAGATGGAGGGGCCCTTCAGACTTCATCAAACCATGCTGATAAAAATCAGGTAATTTACTGTCTTATTGACGAATAAATGAGGTGGTTTTTTTTGTCTGTGCAGCACGCTGACTCTTGGAATACTCCGAAAGAGGTATCTGGAGCATGTGGGGAGGGAGTCTCTGAGTGTGGAGCACAGACAGCAGCTGAAGCAAATCGTAGAAGAGGAGCTTCTAAAGATGCAGGAGGAGGTCCGTTTGTTTTCTTTTATTTGTCACATACACAGTTTTACAAGTGCAAAGGTAGTGACATATTATGAAACTAAATGATCTGTACGTAGAAAAATATATTCAGATGAGTATCACAAGCATAAACAGATCTGAAGTGTGCAAATGTGTGTATGTGTGTTTAAAAACAAAAACAAAAGGTATTGTGTGAAATGGTTGGTATCTGAGGCCAAAACTGCTCATGTTAAACTCAGACTGTATTTTCTTCAAATGTGTTATATGGTGAAGAGGCAGTTAGCCTAGTAGCCTAGTGGTTAAGGAACCTGCAATCAGAAAGTTGTGGGTTCGGTTCCCAAGACTGCTAGGCACCCTGAGGTACCCTGAGCAACCGTCCCCACACACTGGAACACTGCTCAGTGTTCCTGGCTGCCCCCTGCTTCACTTGGTGAATGGGTTAAATGCAGAGGAAGAATTTCGTGCTGTTCACACTGTGTGTGTGGTGTGTTCACGTATGACCGAATGATCACTTTCACTTTTAATGGAAATGGGTACCTAAATAAACAGTGCTTCTTTCAGCAGTGCAACATTTCACCAGTGTTAAAATTGCCCAAATCATTAGATTTAGAAGCTGTCGTGAAAAAATTGTTTATGATTTTTTTTTTGTTCGTTTGTTTTCAGGACAGTGACGATGAGCCTTTAGTGAGGAAGATCAATTGTTCACAGAAACAGAACAAACGGAAGAGAATGGAGGATGAAGATGAAGCAGAGACAGAAACAAATTCCGATGTGGTGGCTCAGAAAAAGAAGTCTCGTGTGGAGTCAGTTACCCCAGGTGATTAAAAAGCATGCTTTTTATTTGTTTATTACTGATTATTCGTTATTTGCTATAAATATGCAAAGCCAAAAGTATCCAGACAAACCTACTGGTTAGTGAATTTAGTTTTTTAAGAGAAACCCTTTTGCTGGCACAAAAGTTCAGTTGAGCAGGCAACTGAACTTGTATAGTCTTAGTGTAAAATTATAGAATGAGAAACTCTTGAGCGTGTAAGATTAAGATCATTGCCGAATTTCCCAGCGTTGGCCTGTGTAGCAGAGGAACTGCATTCTCTAGCGTGACTGACCGTCCAATACCTTTGGGATGACTTGCAATGGCATTTGTTATCCTGAACTAGTGCAACATCAGTACCTAACCTCACTTATACTATTGTGGTTGAGTGCAATCCAGTCTGCACAGCTATGTCTAGTGTATAACCTTCCCAGAAGAATAGAGGCTGTTACTGCAGCAAAGGGGGGACCCACCCACCATGATGCCCTTGATTTCACACTAGATACGCAGCCATCTCTCAATTTTTGAACATGCAGTGCATTAGACAAAGGCAGGATGTGTTCTGGATCTTTCGCTGTATCTGACACCACCTTCTCTCTCTCAGATTCTCCTGATTCTGGAATAGAGAAAGCAGCCAATGACGAAGCACTGAAACAAGGGGATGAAGAAGGAGGAAGTGATAAAGACATGGGCAAAGAAAGTGATGAAGAACAGAAAGACATTGGGGAAATGAAGAAGAAGAAGAAAGAGCAACAAAAAGCAAGAGTGAAAAGGAAGGATAAAGTGAGTTCAGAAAGTGAGGAGGAGGAGGACAGAAATAAAGTGAGGAAGAGACAGACAGTCTTAGACAGTGAAGAAGAGGAACATGACAGCTCTAACGATTCAGAAGAAGATGCAGACAAGCAGAAAGGAAGGGGCACTGGGCAAAGAAAAAGGGAAAGTGTGAGCTCAGACAGTGAGAAGGAAATGAACACCAAACAGGTGAAAAGGAAAGGAGAGAGAAAGGGTAACAGCAAGCATGAGGCTGAAAGAAAGGAAGGCAAAGTAGCCGCTCGGAAAAGCAAACAAAAACAGACTAAAGAGCTAAAGTCGCCAGAGACTGAGGCTGTAAGGAGGGTGCAGAAGGAGGTGTTTGGAAGTAGTTCTGAGAGCGAGGAAGACGACCAGGAAAAGAAAACTGAGAGAAAAGAAGGGAAGCGGTCTGAAAAGAGTGAACAGAGTGATGTAAACAGTGAGAGCGATGATGAGGATAGTGATGAAGAAACAAATAAAAAGAACCATGCTGCTAATGTCTCTAAAGAGAGAGGTAAGTCGGCTGTCTTTTAGATCAAAAGCTGTTGTAAAGTGTTACTATGATGTCAGCTCACTATTCTTTACAGTGAAAGAAGAAAAAACGAGGGAAGAACAGAAGGGTGTAGCAGAGGACTCAGACTCCTCATCTTTGCCTTCGCTAGACAGTGAAGAGGACATGAAGAAGCCTAAACAGGATGAAAAGAGCACATCAAAGAACAAGAAAAAAGAAGAGAGTGAGACCAAGACTAAAGGAGGAAAGGTCGGAAGACCAAGTATATCTATATGTATTCCTTCCTCTGAAATAGATTTTCATCTTATGATTAATTCTACATAATTCTTCCAATCACACAGTCTGATTGGTTGAAAGTGTACAGCAGTACACATCCCCAGCAGGGGGGGGTATAACTGTGGTCCTGAAGGGCCACTGTCCAGCACAGTTTAGTGATTTTCCTGCTCACATGCTCTGAAGTTTCCAGCTCACATCTGATTCGATCTGTTGATGAGTCTGACTTTTTTGATTGTGTTTGAGTTGGGGAACTACTCAACTATGCTGAATCATCCAGAACTGTGCACCCCTGCTCCACGAAGCACAATTATGGTTTAGTTGCAAAATAAAAAAATGAAAGTTAAATGTAGCCTGTGTAAATGTTATGAGATGTCAGCAAATAGATATTGTCAGTACATATTTAAGTTTGTTCCTTGTAGAAAATCAACAAATTGTCATTTGAGCAGGGATACAGTTGCTTGCCTACAACTCTATATTTGATAACAGCACAGATTTTATTCGCCTGTATCACTGTTTATCTATGGTCACATTTCCTTGGTCTGTGCAACTGCATGTAACACAAATGCAAGTATTGAACAACAGAGCTCTTGTTTGTTTTGCATGATCTTTGCAGAAGCACACCGTCTTGTTATCTAGCTCAAAATCGAGTAGTCTGTTCAGTTTAATTCTACTAATCGATCTTTTTGCAGTTTCCTCTCCTGAACTGTCTCTCTCTATTTCTCTCTCCCTCCTCCTCCTCCTCCTCCTCTTCACTTTCTGAGCTCACTTTATCCTTCCTTTTCACTGTTGATTTTTGTTGCTCTTTCTTCTTCATTTCCACATTGTCTTTCTGTTCGTCACTTTCTGTGTCCATGTCTTTATCACTTCCTCCTTCTTCATCCCCTTGTTTCAGTGCTTCGTCATTGGCTGCTTTCTCTATTCCAGAATCAGGAGAATCTGAAAGAGAGAGAGAGAGAGAAAGTGGTGTCACATAGAACTAAAGATCCAAAACACATCCTACCTTTGTCTAATGCACTGCATGTTAAAAAATTGGGAGACGTCTGCTAATATAGCATTTCTTCATAAATCAAGGACATTATTGAGGGGGTTTGCCCCCCCCCCCCCCTTTGCTGCAGTGACAGCCTCTATTCTTCTGGGAAGGTTACACACTAGACATAGCTGATTCTCCTGATTCCCTGTCACAGAACTGTCATTTACAATTCTGTAGGTTGGGTAAAACAGAGCACATGTTACCTTTTTTCTATGGAGTTGTAAAATCAGTAGTTTGAGAATTACTGCCTTGTTTTCAAGAATTAAGGTATGATTTAAAAAAAAAATTAAGCATAGTAGTTTTTAAATAGAAAACATGTTTGAACAGAATTGTCTGACATGTTTAATATCCATATTGGAAAAGGAAAAAGGGGTACCGTGGTATCTACTTGGTATTTCATCTATCTTCTTACGTACATGGAACATGCTATGCGTGTGAAAGGGTATGCATTAGCAAACATTAGCACAGCGCCATCATGGCACCACATTTAGAATGTCCATCTCCTTTTACACCCCTGCGATTATAACATCACTTTCAGTTCAGATTTTCTTTGGCATTCTAACCACTGTGTGCTGTTTGACCTCCAGGATGAGGAGAATAAGGCTGTGTCCAGGCTGAAGCGCTACATTGCACTGTGTGGTGTACGGCGGAACTACAAGAAGCTGTTTGAGGGCTGCCGCTCAGTGAAGTCCAAAGTGGCAGTCCTGAAAAAAGAACTGGAAGAGCTGGGGGTGCAAGGTCAGTAGTCGGAATTTAGTGTGTTATTGAGTGGATAAAAAGAAGAATGACCAGTGAGTGGAGAAGAAGAAATTGCCTTACCTGTCCAGTACCCCGAATGGAACAACAGTGAGCATTTAAAATGTTTGCTTGTGTTCTTGTGTGTACCAGTCATCCTTACCATTACCTTATTCCCCAGGCCAGCCCACCATAGAGAAGTGTAAGAAAGCCAGGCTGAAGAGAGAGGAAGCCCAGGAGCTCGCAGACCTGGATGTTAGCAACATCATCACCACTAAGGGTAATGCACCTATTATATTACTTTTCCCAAACCAAAACTCACACACCAAAAGGTCTACTTGCACATTTCACTACACTGATCCCAGTCTTTGTTTCAACATGAAGCATCTCCATTGGAAACTGTTTCATGGTCCAGAAAACTAGCCTGTGGCCCAAAACTCGGGGTGTGTGTGTGTGGAATCGGACAAGAATGTGGGCACGCCTGATTGAACGCTGGACATTTGCAAGCTTAAACTGAATTTGTTTCCAAGACAAATTTAAACATTAATGTTAAAACTTGTTTCCAAAGCAATACATCTAAATTAAAAGTTCACAAGTAGCAATGTGCAGATGAGGGAACTTTTTGCCTGTTCTTGTGATCCTGCTTGAGAGAGTATTCTTGAACATGTAAAAGAACATTTGCCTGATTTAATTTAACCATGTAGCCCTAACCCTAAAGATGCCCATCTGTTAAACATTATATAGTGGCTTGCAAAAGTATTCGGCCCCCTTGAACTTTTCCACATTTTGTCACATTACAGCCACAAACATGAATCAATT
>JBBIGA010000027.1:8497591-8509162 GCA_037576975.1 Alestes dentex | reverse complement strand
CAAAAAAGTTGTGCTGTACACAAACACTGTTGCAGCTTCAGAATGTACCAGTGGCAGTGTGCCCTTAAATGAAGAACTGGTTATTAGACTATAGGCTATATTTATTTTGAATTGTCCAATTTTAATCCAACTCATTTAAACTTGACTAGTATCTGGTGCTGTTTGTTCATAGAGGTCTGGACTCACCCGAATACTCCTCTGTACACAGTGAGATGAATGGACTTTAATCCTCTCATTCTTCATTTTCTAGGGGGGGAACTATAATAAAGGTCAAACATGGTTTCGTATTGGTTGATGCCTCACCAGCCTTTTTCTTGGGTTTTTTTTTTTCAAAATGTTTTTTTTTTCTTGTTTTTTTTTTCAATTATTTTTCTTGTTTTTTTTTTTAATTGTTCAGTCAGAATTGCTGGAGAACTTCTGAATTGCCTGTTTATCTTTTACATTATGTTTATTTTTGCATATTTTATTTATTTGTGTAAAAAGCACATTTGTTATGTACATTTATGTTTATTAAATGTTATGTATGATTAGCATAAGCGTTGTAGGTCAAACTTCCAGGAATCAATCAATCAATCAATCAATCAATCAATCTATCTATCTATCTATCTATCTATCTATCTATCTATCGATCTATCTATCGATCTATCTATCTATCTATCTATCTATCTATCTATCCATCCATCCATCCATCCATCCAAGGGAAGGACAAGATAGCTTAAACTTCACTTCATGTTAATTGGCCCCTATTACATTTGTTCATTATTACCAGCTACTGTATTTAAGGTGAACCATTTCTTGAGTACATGATGTTCCTTTCTATTACATAAATACTTACTATGCGCCATCAGTTATTCATTACTCCTTCTGTAATTTTAGTCTCAATCAGAAATCTGGCAGTGCAGCAACCACACTGGCACAGTCTGGCCTCCCATGTTCTTTGACTTTATTGGAGTGGTGGAGTTTGTTTAAATTTTGAAGAATAGCACAAGATAATAACCATAAGACAAGCCTGACAGTGTCATACCAAATGCATTACTGTGTGAAAAATGCTTATTTTGTGAGTTGTGGATCGACATAATACCCAACATCTTCGTCACTAATCGAGTGAGTTCAAAACATTCCAGATGTGATGCTGGAAATTTTCTTGCTTTTTTGGTCCTTTAGAAAATCTTCCTTGACTATCAAGAATTTTGGAGAGTATTCAGAGGCGGCGTGACAGGTTGCTCTGTTCTGTTCCAGCTGAAAACGACCGTGAATTTGATAAGGTTTTTTGCTATTGGGATCTGAATTGACACCTTGCTTTAGGCTCTGTGGCATTAAACAGACTACGCTATTTAAAAAGTCAGTTTTCCACATTCTTTTTTCTTGTCAGCTTTTGTGACATCACAGTATTTTTACAGTGTATCCTATGTTCCAGTGGTTTTGGAAACTGGTAAATACCATTTGTCCCTGTTGCACAAGAAGGTGATAAAGTTTGCAAGACATGATATTTTCCTGTCCGTGGAACTTGGTGGTTAAGTGAAAAACATAACTAACACGCTTCAGTCTGTGGACGCATTCCCCAGACCTCCTACTTTTTATTTTGTTAGAGTTCATTCCTAATTTACGTTTAATACCCTGTAAACCACTTAGGAGAAGCACAATTATAATCCAAAAGATTAATACATTATGGCACAGCACTGCTATTTTTAACTGCCTTTTAAACTGAATTCCTGCCTAGATTGGACTGAAGGTCCTTGTTGGAAAGTGCTGTAAAGGGTGACTGACAACATGAATCTGCTTTATATGAGTAATCATGCAGTAACAACAGCCTGGGGCTTTGTTTGCTTCTTCCTTGTCCTGGGTTTGTTTTTTCTTCACAGTCAACTTTCAACCTTGATTGCTGACAAAGAGAATGTGACTAAACTGTCACTTCTGTTGTAAAATAGAACACAGATCCTGAGTCAAAATGTTTCTATTTAAAATTTGCTAGAAATGTACTATTTCGTTCTTTGTCTTCTCTTAATATGTCAATTATTTTAGTACAGGGGGCCTTCAAGTTACAACAGAGATCAATTCCTTCAACAGCGATGCAACCTGATGTCGGAACACACCCTAGCCTAAGTCAACAGCCTAACCTAACACAGTTGTAAAATCTATTAACACAACTAAAAAATGACATGAAATGAGCATAAAAAAATTTGTTCAGAAGCCATGATAAAGGCCAAAAAGTCGGCAAACAAAGCAAAACAAACGGAACATCAACGCTTAGATAAGCGTACTCCCTCACTCATACATCGCATTACTGCGTATTTTGTGTGTTCTGCGCTTTCTTCCGCCGCATGCCACTTCACCAGTTCACCCATGTGAAAGTCGTAAACTCGAAACGTCATATGTTAAGACCCTCATAACTCGAGGACCCCCTGTGAAGTATAACTTTATTCAAAGATAACTTTGATAAAACTTCGTAGTGAAGCATACAAGACAGCTGGTAGCCAAATGGTTAGGGAGTTGTCTCTGCAATCAGAAGGGTGCAGGTTTGAATCTCAGGGCTGCTAGTGGCACAGCTCAGGTACCCATTGAGCAAGGCACCCTTCCCACTCACTGCTCCCCGGGCACTGTGTTCCTGACTACGTACTGCTTCACTTCGGTTAATGGGTTAAATGCAGAGAACTATTTTGTGCTGTTTGCACTGTGTGGTGTTGCATGCTCATGGATTACAAATGGACACTTTATACATACCATTTACAGTGTTTTGCCAGTTTTTAGTGCAATAAATGTTTTAATCACTTCCCAGTAAGGGTAACTGACCTACAAAGCACTTAAAGTGTAAGGATCAATATAAGTGGGCACAAGACGCCCGTGTTTAGCTGCTATAGCGCTTAAGACACACCCTGTGATGCTGAAACCCTGAGCCTGAGAATTTTATGCAGAAGCCAGAAGAAGAGAGCTATCATCAAATGCAGAAAGATCTAACTAACCAGAAGATCGCTGTAAACTGTAAATAAAACCCACCACTTAACAATAAAAATCAATAATAAAAAAAACACCTGCTCTTCTTTTCTAACCACATTCATGAAGAAGGCTAGAGGAGAAGGAGGCCAGCCCCAAGGCTAATGCAGCTCACTGACACTGACAGATAGAGAACGGCAGTCTATTATATATTTATCCTTTTAGATACTGAGGCTACAGAAGTAGTGCTAGTGTGTGTGTTGTATTCTTGTCAGTTTTTGTGACATCACAGCGTTTTCACAACATATCCTATGTTTCAGTGGTCCTGGAAGCTGGTAAATACCAATTCACCCTGTAGTAAATTGTATCACAAGTTTACAAGATACTGTGATATTGTGACTTTTCATTTTCCTGTCAGTGGGAAACTCTGAACTCTAATGTGTAAAACATAACTACTGTGCTTCAGTCTGAGCTTTAGCATTTATTAATTAACCAATTGATATAAACTGCTTTCCCATGAGCATCCAAAAGTAGCATTCGTTTTTGTGCATGGGCTGAAAAGTGAGCTGTATGTTTTGAAATTTTAAGTGTTTTATATCTTGCATCAAACTCCTTTATGTAGGAAAAAAAAGGAAAGTTTGTTTTTCTGTGAAAAGGACCATCTACACAATTTGGAAATGTGAGACTCTATGTACTCTTTGAAGCTATGATGGTTCAAACTGAAGCTATTTGGTAAAATACACTTTATGAACAAAAGTATTGGAACCCCTGACTATCAGAACATCAGGGGCTTTGAAGACTTTGCATTCAAATACATAGACTTTAATATGGACTTGGTCCCACCTTTGCAGCTATAACAGCTTCCACTCTTCTTGGAAGGTTTTCCACAAGTGTTTCTGAGGGATTTTTTGCCCACTCATTCTGTAGAGCATTTCTGACCTCATAAATGCTCTACAGAATGAGTGGGACTGATGTTGAATGATGCTGGATGAGAAGGCCTGGCTCGCAATCTCCGTTGCAGTTCATCCCAAAGGTGTTGGATGGGGTTGAGGTCAGGGCTCTGTCCGGGCCAGCCAAATTCTTCCACACCAAATTCATCCAACTATGTCTTTATGCACCTTGCTACAGTCATGCTGGAACAGAAAGAGCCTTTTCCTGAACTCGGTGTCCAAAGTTGAAAGCATGGCGTTGTTCAAAATGTTTTGGACATGATGAAGAATTAAGATTACACTGGAAGTAAGGGGGGTTAGCCTAAACCCTGTATAGAGGTGTGTCCCAATACTTTTGTCCATATATTTGACCTTCTCAAGATGGAGATGTTTTTATCTCAGCTTCGGACCTCACAGGAAGCGAGTGTTTAAGAGTCTCTCCTGCCCTTCTTCCCGTCGGCTCCCGCCCCACGGAGCCATCTTGCGTTTCCTGAACAAAAAAGGGGCGAGATTGAAAAAAGACAATCAGAAGAGAGTCCGTCCGAGTTGAAAATGATATAAAGAGGTTTTTAAGAATCTCGTGTGGCCGTACAATATGATAGGAACGGGAGTCGGAGAGGAGAACAGGCCTTTATTGAGACTGGACACGGTTAGCTAGCTAGGCTAACGAGGCCAACGGACAGTTTTGGTGGAAGAGGTGGATAAAGAGAGCTGGCTAACGTTAGCTGGCTAACTCGCCAGCTTGTTTTGGACTGCCTTAGCAGGACACAGGGAGGGATATCTGGCTGGGAAACTATTGAAGGGCGATATTAGGAAGAAAAGTGTGGCTTGCCAGCTGGGTATGACTTGTATGGTTCTTGTTTTCCACTAGTTTGGACTCGTTTGAGATAGCACAGTGGGGAAAAACAAAAAGAAGGCCATCCGAGTTGGACATTATTTTGCTAACTGAGGTGTGGAAAATAGCTCCCGTTAGTTAACAGAGTGGTTCTAAAGTGCAGTTAGAGAGATATATGAGATACCTAACGTTAGCTAGGCAAGAATTGAGGGAGAAAAACATATACTAAACAGATCAGAAAGTTAAAATGGGTCATATTTTAATCTGAATCATCCCAGACGAGGGAGCAGCCAGGAAACCCAACGGATATTTGCAGGAGAGTCTGAAAAAAGGTTGAATTCTTTGCAAGGAGAGATCACTGGAAGCCTGCGGTGAGTTCCTGTTTTTTTTTGGGGGGGGGGGGGGGTTTCTGGACCTTCCTACTGTTTATTTTTTCCATTAAATCTTGAGGAGGCTTGCAGAGCTAGAACTGATTTTGCCAACTGCCCTGAAAGGTGCAGATAGTGGAGACCGTTGTGCAAACAGCCTTACAAAGGAAGTTTAACTCATTAGACATTTTATTTCTGGCAGCTGTTCACATTGCTTTTTTAGAAAGTGGCAAGAGTCACTTTTGGAAAGAGTTCAGGTCCGGATTTGCATGGATCTATTGTTAGGGTGTGTTCCTGTGTCTGTATAGTTTGCTAACCAGTGTTGGAGTTGTTTAAGATAATATGAGAACACTTTATTAGTCCCACAAGTGGGAAATTCGCATTGTTACAGCAGCAAAGTGGACAGCACAAAAGAAGAAAGTAAAAACAGCATAACCAATAGAATAAATGCTGTACAACAATACAATATAAGAAGTGCACTATCCAACTCTACAAACAGTACAAAAATAAAAATATAGAAGTTTGTGTGAATACCGTAAATGTATCTACAGGAATGCATTGGAGTGTCCTCATTTGCTTGGTAGCAGCAGACATTGACAAAAACAGTAATAATGCACCAGAAATGTTGCACACAAGGCAAACTATTTCAATTATCAGTCTTTGATTAGAGCAGCATCATTCATCTTATGAATTCCAGAAATCCAAAATACTGAATGGGGTGTAAAGACCTCACACAGCTTGCGTTAACCAAGCGCATGCTTACTGTTCAACAGTTAAAGCAGTACAACGTTTATGGGCCGGAAAGGGATGGAGAGCAGGAACCCCACTAGCAGTTAATGTAATCCAGCCCTGCTGGCAGTCATCACTGAAAATCAACGTGTCACTGTTTGGCCCCGCCACTATACATGATGCATTTAGTCAAGAATGAACAGTTGTGGCTGGGGGAAATATAACATTACGTGAGTTTCCATGTTAAAGTGATGGCAGGTCGTTTGCTTGATATTGATAAGGGTTCAGTGTTGTGTTGTTTTCTCTATATATCCTGTCAAATGACACCAAAGTGAGATTCATTTAGTATTGGAAACCGTATCTACACAGGAAGCCCTTTTTCAGAAAGACTTCCTAATGTTTCTTATGGATTGTAAAAATTCTTTCCAAATATACTGAAGCATCCAGTGAAAAGGCATATATTGCAGTTTACAGTAAAAAACACTGTCACTCAGATATATAGCTAAAATGAGCCGAAACAACAATTCTCTGTTTAAAACTTGAGTTTAAAATACTTAAAAATAAAACTCAGTTTTATTTTTGTAGCACTTTTTACAACGAATGTTGTTGTAAAGCAGCTTTACAGGATCCAGATCCGAGCCCCTAGTGAGCCAAGGGTGACAGGCAAGGAAAAACCCCTTGACTTGGAGGAAAAAACCTTGGGAGGAACCAAGACTCAAACAGTGAACCCATCCTCCTCTGGTTGACGCGAAGGGAAGGGAAAAAAAGACTATATGGAGATAACTAACGAAAGAAGGCCTTCATGTACAAACATAATCACTGTTAGACAGATTGGCCAATAACAATAAACAAGCCTGTCCTTCTGCTTAGACCACCAGACAGGCCTCAGCCTTTCTCTTTTAAGGGAGGAGAAGTAATCTGAGAAGTTCATTTTCTCATGTAACCCTGCTGGCATGAAAAGGATGAACATGTGCAGGGTGTTTGTGTGTGTGAAAGCAATTGGATTCAGAGATCGCAAAATCCAATGCAAAACTGCATTTGATACACACGTCAGTGTGAAACTCGTGATGGCTGGTATTGAGACTACACCAACATCTGACCCATAATTTGTAGAATTTTGAACTAATCCATGCATTGGAATTGCCATACGATTTGAATCTTATCATGCTTAGAAGCTGAACTTACAACCCCTGATGATATAGTCTCAGCTAGACCTGTGAGAGTACCCTTATCCCATAATGGTATATGTAATCTCATTTCAGGTTGCAAAATTCAAGTTAAAGGTTTAAAGTGAGTGATTGGGATTTGCACTGAAAAACAATGCAAGACACCATGGCACGAAGGCGCCATAAACACTTCACTCACAACACTTTTATGCCTCCCCATAAATCCCCCCGCCCTGTTATACGATATACACACACAACCACACTCAAAATGATGAGCCACTTCATTCGGTACACCTACCTCATATCTGCTTATCCAATTTATCAGCTCCATTTACCATGTAGGTTCACTTTGTAGCATACATTTAAAGACTGTCGTCCGTCTGTTTCTCTGCATCATTTGTAGCGCCTTTTTCCTTGTTTGTCAGTGCTCAGGACCTCCGCAGGACCACAAGTGAGCAGGTTTATTTGTGTCTCAGGGACATGGTAGTGGCATGTTTGTGTGCATGTGCTGAGTTAATCAGACATATCTATCAGATACTGCCTTTCTGGCACCGTTTTGCTAATCGCCTTCGAAACCCTACGTCATGCAAAAACAATGCTCTCTGTTTCGTTGTTCTGCAAGTCAGTTCAGTTTCCTTTCCTGTCAGAGTAGGCGGTTCTTGGCACGTGGAGAGACGTAAACCACTAAACTATATGACCAGTAGTCAGAAGTCTGCAAGACTAAGCATAGAATAGCGCATCAACTTTGTTTGAATGAGACACTTGTTCTTGTCCGGGCCATGTGACTTGTCTTTTCACTTGCTCTGGGCAACAATACAAGTATTCCTAATAATGCAGAGTCAAGAGCTGACTGTTTTTACACACCCAAGGCTATTTGCATTCTTTAAAAAGGTTCTTTAACACATTCTGTTCTCACTCAACCTAAGCAAGCAAGAAAAACACATTCCTGTCATGTAACTGTACCGTGTGACAACTGGGTCTGGCTAATTGGGAGGTCAGCAGTGATTGACGAGTAATCTGATGATTGTTAGAAGGTGTTTGTAATGTTTCTCACCGTTACTATTAAAACGTTTCGGCTACACCAATGGGACATTTAACTCTCTCCATTTTTAAGTATTTAAGTTTATTACAATAATGTCATTTAATTAGATTTTAATTAAATGTTTTAATGAAAACGTATATATTGTTTTTTTAAAACAAGAAAATGTTTATTGGCCCAATAATACATTTTCCGTGCTCCAAAAAAGTATTTTGTATATTGAAGGCACTTGGGTGCTTTATGAAATACACTTATCACATTGTTTTCCCGTCTAAATGTGGCCCAAGTGATTGAGTAAGACCATTACCAGGGTCTGTCTTGCCCTTTTCCGCCAGGCTTAAATCATTTTAACCCAGACTGCTTATTTTTAATTTTTTAAGCAATGCATTTGACAATCCTTAGGTTCTAGAGGGACACATCAGGTTTAATTTACAATTAAAATATGATTATAGTATTACATGTCATTCTCTTAATTGCTCAGCTATCCTGGAGCCTTATGACACCAGTGGTGTTAACTCTCTTTTACTTTCTCTCGCTCAGGAGCTGGCCATGCCTGCAAGTGTGCGTGCAGGGAGTCTGAAGGACCCTGACGTAGCAGATCTCTTCTACAAAGATGACCCTGAGAAACACTTTGCTGACCTCCGAGAGATTGGCCATGGAAGCTTCGGAGCTGTCTACTTTGTAAGAGCCAGAAATGGGGATTATCTGGGGAGTGTGTGTGTGTGTGGGTGTTTTGAAATTGTCACTTGCTTCTTAAAGAGAGAAGTGCCAGCAGTGCATGGGAAGGAACTTTCAGTCTGGGAGAAAGAATGTCATCCAGCCCTGTGTGATATTGATGAGTGTCATGTTGTACAATAGCAGTTTATTAAACATGTTCCGAATCTTGGAAGGAACATGGTAAACAATCACACTTTGATCAAAAATTGTGTACTTTTGTTGATTCATGTGAATGTTTTGATTCTTCAAGTCACCCACAGAAACACTCATGCAGACCGTGAGAGTATAGTCAGGATCCTCACAGGACACAAAAAGACATTTGTGGTTTCAGACTTTTTTTCATATTACAAATCTCTGTGATCTCAGTATTGCCGAGGCCTGTATCACAATAATGATTAACAAATCAAAAATTTTGCTACCCCAGTCTGAGTGAAAGTGTGTCAGTAGCCTGAAATTCATGTATCTTTTGCTTCTTGTAGGCACGTGATGTTCGCTCCAACGAGGTGGTGGCCATCAAAAAGATGTCCTACAGTGGCAAGCAGTCCAATGAGGTAAGCTCTTTTCTGTATATCAAATTGAGCTATTTTCTGTATATAAAAAGCCACCACAAAACCTACCTCATTAAAAAAAAAATGGCAAAAGTGTCCAGTTGGGAAGACCACTGCATTTCATCATACACTGCAGTTCCCCACCATTAACAGAATCATACTGCAAAATTGATAGGAGTTATTTATTGCTTATAGCTCAGAAAATGAGTTTGATTCTAAACTTTTAATCCATGGACTGTACTTCACCATAGCTCTTCTGTTTAGAGTTTTTTCATTCATCTTTCAAACCTCATGTGAACTGAATGCAGTAAGCTTGGAACTTTTAGAACATTTAACAATGATTGGGATCTTCAGGGCCCACACATTTAACAGTGATGGGAATCTTTAACATTTAGCTGCACGACTTTTCACTGGGACCCAGCTTATAATGTTTTAATGCCTTTTCTTTGTATTGCTGAACAGATCAAAATGGTGTCATATTTGACACTTCTGTGCCATTATATTTAGAAACAGAGTACAGAGAGTGGATCACTGCTCCTTTCACCCTGTAATATGAGCTTTAGTCGTGTTGTTCTCACCCTCTATCCTGCTGTGTCCATCTCTGTGCAGAAATGGCAGGACATCATTAAAGAGGTGAAATTCCTTCAGAAGCTCAGACACCCCAACACTATTGAGTACAAAGGCTGCTATCTGAGGGAGCACACAGCATGGGTAAGTGTACAAGTGTGTGTATGGTTTTCATTGCGTGATTCAGTATTGTAGCTTTAAAGTTTGCAATGGTCTGATTTCTTTTTCTCTCACTTGACCTTCGGCACCCTCGTAGCTGGTGATGGAGTATTGTTTGGGCTCTGCCTCTGATCTTTTAGAGGGTGAGTAGAGATGTTTTTTTTTTTTCTGTTTTCACTGGGGCTGGCAAGGCTCCTTGATTATAATCGAATACATGATTAAAAAGATGAATCAATATGTTCTCAAATGATTGAATCAATAAGTTCTCAAAGTGATTAGTTTGCTGTTTCATTGATAAAAGCAGGGTATCGACAGGTCTTTATAAAGCTTGGCAGATTCTCAACAAAAGGGAGCTAGTAGCAATCAAGTTGCTTTTTGGCCAAGTCAAGTAGGTTTTTTGTCGTTTCAGCCATGTACATAGTGCAGTGTGAAACAAAATAACATTCATTCAGGACCATGGTGCAGCACACAGAAAGGCAGCAAGACTGCGCAAGTGCCAACAGGACAAAATTTACAGAGAGCAAAGAGAGCGAGAGTGTGCAAGATAAAAACACAAGGAAAACAAAACAGGACAAGACATTTAGTGCAGTAGACGCTTGTGTGAATATGGTATTATGACAGATACTGTGTTCTAACAGCGGAGTACTTAGGAATGTAAAAATGCAGAATGGAGGTAGCCAGCAATAAAAAATAATTGTGCAAATAATATTTGTAATTACAAATTTCATATCTTTAAAATAAAATAAGTTTTTTTCTGTTACAAATTGGATGTATGTGAAGTACACCACTGCAAACTGAGTACTAACTTAAAACTTAATTTATACTAATTTTATCATTGCTATAGTAGTGTGGTTCTCAGGCAGCTCTGTGTAGAGTGTTATTTTTAAGGTCGTATTTATTGGTTGGCCTTAAAAATAATTAAACGAAACGGATTACTCCTTCAAGTGACAACCATAGTTTTTCTTTTCTTCCATTTTTCCCCCCATCCCTCTGCTGCCGTTTAGTATTCACTCCCTACTCTGCTTATCCACAGCTTTGCGTTCTATCTTTGGATACTTTTGGTCCTCTGAAGTGTTGTCAAAAGTAAATAACACTGTTAAAACATTTTATTCTTTTGAAAGACTTTCATTGAGGTGCTTGTTTCTTTTGTTTTCATGGTGAATACTAATTTCACCATCTTTCTCTTTTACAGTGCATAAGAAGCCCCTTCAGGAAGTGGAAATTGCTGCTATTACCCATGGTGCACTGCAGGGTCTGGCCTACCTTCACTCTCACAATATGATCCACAGGTGAGTGTTCAGGGACTCTCCAGTCTTCCTCCGGCACTTGTTTCACAGTGAGCTAACAGGTAGAGCGCTTCTGCCGGTAAATGTTTTGCCATAAATAGCTGCATTTTTATGTTCTTATTTTTAAATGATCAGACTTCACTGGACTTTAAATGTGGTAATGAGCTGTTGCTTCTTTGATTTTAGAAATGATCTCAAAATTACTTCTTCAAACAAAACGAGTTAAATCCATGTCTCTGTCACTTGCTCTCTCTTCATCTCTCTTTCCCCCCCCCTCTCTCTCTTCATCTCTCCCCC
>JBBIGA010000027.1:8470030-8488735 GCA_037576975.1 Alestes dentex | reverse complement strand
TGTGTGTGTGTGTGTGTGTGTGTGTGTGTGTGTGTGTGTGTGTGTGTGTGTGTGTGTGTGTGTGCGCGCGTGTGCGCACTAGATTCTGATTGTGATAAAGTTAAACACGGACTTCCAGCTTTAGCAGTGTGAACAGCAGGCATCTTCCATCAGCAGTATTTGTCAGGCCACTTGATTGCCAGTTATGTGCCCTGCAAATGTTCCGATTAATTTTTAGGCGCCTCAGAGATTTTTTTTTTTTTTTTTTTTTTTTGAGAATTAATTTGATGTTTTGTCATTTACAAATCTCAGCTGAATGGTGTCCCTCTTAAATGCAATAATAATGCAATATTTTAATGGTCATCTTTTACATTATTATTATTTTTTTTGCATATGAAGGACTTGACAGTTCTTTTTCCAACCTGCATCACCCTGTAGGAGCTGAACAAGCGTCAGACGCAGAAGGATCTGGAGTGTGCTATGCTTCTGCGGCATCATGAGTCCACACAGGAGCTGGAGTTCCGGCAGCTGGGCTTAGTGCAGCGCACACGGGCCGACCTTATCCGCACACAGCATCAGAGCGAACTCGCCAACCAGATGGACTACAACAAGCGGCGTGAGCAGGAGCTGCGGCAGAAGCACAGCATGGAGGTCCGCCAGCAGCCCAAGAGCCTAAAGGTGAGCAGTACATATGCTCCACTGGAGCAGAAGCTGTGGCCTTGTTTTAGTGTGCGTGTGTTGACTGATGGTATAGTACCTGTCAGTATTTTGCAGTTTCTTAATACAGCCTTTTATTAGTTTATTGATTGATTGTCATTTGTGGTCTCTGTCTCAGACTAAGGAGCTACAGATCAAGCGGCAGTTCCAGGACACGTGTAAGATCCAGACACGGCAGTACAAAGCCCTGCGGAACCACCTGCTGGAAACCACGCCCAAGTCAGACCACAAGACTGTGCTGAAGAGGCTGAAGGAAGAACAGACTCGTAAACTGGCCATCCTGGCCGAACAGTATGACCACTCCATCAATGACATGCTGTCCACACAGGCTGTGAGTAAGGCAAGGAGAGACCACCTTCTAACACGCACTACATAAAACACTTGCAGTTAGTGACATCCTGTTCACACGGTATGGACCACATAACCAAGGCATACATTCTCTACAGACTAGTGTTCTATATCAGTACATTAGCATTGTTAAACCCAACCTCACCTGTTGTTACAAATTAATTGTTTTATATAGCATGCTAGGAGTGTGGATCAGACTAGGTAACTCTATGAACCCATCTCAGGTCTCACTACTCACTGATTCTTTACTCACTTGCTGCTTATTTCTCACTCTTTCAGCTGCGATTGGATGAGACGCAGGAGGCGGAATACCAGGTGCTGCGGATGCAGTTGCAGCAGGAGCTGGAGCTGCTGAATGCCTACCAGAGCAAGATCAAAATGCACACAGACACTCAGCATGAAAGAGAGGTCAAAGACTTGGAGCAGAGAGTATCCATTCGCAGAGCACTGCTTGAACAGAGGGTGAGAAACATGCAGGCAAATTCATATATAGGTGCAATCTTAGACCATACCCAAATGTCTGATCGTTTTGTTTATGGCCTTTTATTGTGTAAATGGTTGTACCAGTCATGTTTATGGGTTAGACACTGACAGCTAAAATGTTTTTCTATACATCCTTCATTTTTCCCATTCTTTCTGTCTCACTCACACTCCCACTTACTCTTATCTGTTTTTCATGTGCTCTCTTCTGTGCACTCTCTCTCTGTAGATTGAGGAGGAGATGCTCTCTCTTCAGAATGAACGTTCAGAGCGCATCCGGACATTGCTGGAGCGTCAGGCCCGAGAGATTGAGGCGTTTGATTCTGAAAGCATGCGGTTAGGTTTCAGCAACATGGCCCTGACTGGCATTCCTGCTGAGGCCTACAGCCAGGGCTATCCTAATCCACCCTCTTCAGGGCCAGGCGGCTGGCCCTCTCGCCCTGTGCCCCGCTCGGGCAGCCACTGGAGCCATGGCATCCAGAACTCGGCAGCACCGCCTTCCTGGAGGAGCCAGAACAGCACGGCAGGGTTTGTTCGGGTTGAGTCAATATCATCCCGGGAGAGGGAGCGGGACAGCGAAAGAGATTTCGATGGACTGGGATCACGTGGCCTGCCGAGTTCACTTTCATCAGCCTCTTCATCCTCCTCTTCGTCCTCTTCATCCCACCACCGCCTTCATTACCTGCCACAGCAGTACCACCACCAGAGCACACCACACCTGTACCGTGAGAGCCGTGAACGAGAGCGGGAGCGAGAGAGAGAGTGGGGGGGTGGAGCAGGGGGAGGGAGCCACCACTCTACCTCATCATCCTCCTCCTCGTATTCTCACGGCCACTCGCACCACTATCTCTCTGCCCATGCCTCCCAGTCTCTTGCCCTGCTTCCTCCTCCTCCACCGCCTCCACCTATTTCTCTGTCTTCTTCCTCTCCCCCTTCGTCCTCCTCTTCTTCTTCCTCTCAGGGTGGGTATGGAGGGAGGGGTGAGGGTCTAGTGGTGAGGGGCCCCAGCCTGATGGCCCTGAGAAACAGCCCAGGGCCCCTGAGGAGGACAGCGTCAGGAGGAGGTCCTGGAGGCCCAGGTGGAGATGGAGGCCTGAGCCGCAGCACCTCTGTTACCTCTCACATCTCCAACGGATCCCACCTCTCCTACTCCTAGAGCCAGCTAGAAAGCAGAAATCTTTTGCGGAAATTCACATGAGAGGTCTTAGGGTTAGGTTGGCTCTTTAGTGTTTTTGGAACCTTGGCTGTCATTTAGTGTGGATTTGAAAGATCTTCATTCCACCCCTTTAATAGTAAATCTGATCAGTATTCAGACAGTGAACAGCAGTAATCACCTTTACTCGTAAGGTAGATTGATCTCAGGGTTTTCATGGGAGTGGGTGGGGGGATAAGAAAAGCTAAAAACAGATGTCGTGATAAGAAGTGAAAAAAGTATGTTGGAGATAGAATGAGAAAGTGAATGGTGCCAATACTGTAGAGCAGGATGGACATTCAGTGATTCTGTTGGGGGCTTTTTGTATCTTTTTGAGCAGAAAATTCAACAAGCTACCTCTAGAAAGAGCTCTGCTTGAATTGCATGCTGTGAAGTGCTAGCATATAGTCATAAACACTACATTAGTGATAGGTTGTCAAGATCCATAGGATGATTAGGCCTTAGATTGACAGACTGACCATTGCAAGACATCACCAGAAAGTGAAATACTGCTAGCCCCCTTCAGCAATTAAAGCTCCAATCAGAAATGGCTGCAGTGGTCATGCCAGGTTTTGGTAGCGCAACAACTTTTAAACAAGAAGAACAAACACCACCACCAGTATGCTCCAGACCCCTTGCTTATGCTGGCATGGTGCTGTTTCAGCAGTTTCTGATTGGTACTTGAAGGCCTAGAATATGATAATTGAATTGCCAATGTGAGCTTTACTACTAAGAGAGAGAGCGGCAATAGCAAGGTGAATCCAAGTTAGTAGCATGTTTTTAAATTGGTTTAAAGATGTTAATCTAAACGGAAACACAAAGGAAAGGGTGCTTTGAGTGAATATTATGTAGTTATGTATATAATACTAAAACTATACTAATTGAAAATGATCATCAAAATGCCCATTTGTGTTGGGGACAAGGAGATTAGTTTTTTATTTTTGTTTTTGTTTGGGTGCAACATTTTCTTCACACACTGCCATCCAGCAGCTGGGCTGACCTAAAGCAACTCCGCCCACTGTCTTTATATAGACATGCTGCCAAGTTGCCCTTAGGTTTGGCCAAGCAGTAGTTGTCAATTACCTTTTTTTTTTGTTTGTTTGAGTGGTTGTGTCAACAGGATAATAGATCAGAGAACTGGTATCTTCTTCCTACCTGATGTGGTGGGAAAGCAATTCAGAGGGCAGTATGTTACAGTTACAGTGGTAAATACATCTCCTTGTCTCTGTCTACAAAGGCATATGTATATGTGATATACATGTCCTTAAGAGGGCTGCTTACAGTTCGGTGCGTCAAGCCCTAATGTACAGAGGCCATTTGTATACAAAATGTACACACAGCACATTTATATATGAGTGAGTATATATGTGTATTATACCTGTCAAAGGTTTGACGGCTAGGTTTAAGATTGTTCACTGTTAAACACTTTTGATCTATATTGTACGTATATAATGTGTGTACATAAAAGCACTAACGCAAAACCTTTGTATAGGATAATGATAATTTTGCTATGGGAACTATAGTAATTGGAAAGTAAGAAAAGGGGGGGGTTACTGTTATTACTTCAACTACTGCAGTTGTAATTTATGTTGTAATTAATTCTTAACTAATTCTGTCACTTTTTTATTACTGCTTTTTTTATGTTTTGGTTCCTTTACCCTTTTTTTTGCCAATGTTGACCACTAGGTGGAGAATGCAAGAAATGTTACTGTGATGGAGAACTTGAGACAAGTCTCATTTTTAGGGAGAGGAGGAAAAAAAAAAAAAGAAAGAAAGACTACCTATCCCAACATTCCTTGTTATGTCTCAGGGTAGGAGTCTGTGTTGTTGGGATTGTAGTATTTTAGAGCCAGTATTAAACTTGTACAGGACATTTTAAGAAAATTTTAGCTGTATAGATCATTTCTAGCTAATTGTACATTGTCCAAAACACCCCCCTCTGATCCAGCATGTTTTGTCATACCATTTCCTGCCTGGATGTTTTTTTCCCCCTTCTTTTAAATTTTTGTTTAGTAAACTAACGTCAACTTGAGCTGTTTACACTGACAACCAAATTGTCTCAGTAACCTCAATTGTGGCAATACTGATGTCTTTCATAACTCACAGATTTTAACAAGGAACTGAAGTAGTCTTCGAACCTCCACACTGCCAGCTCTTCACAAGCACCAGCATTCACTAGTGTATTTTCTTTCTCTCTCTAACTCTTTCTCTCTCGTGTGCTCTCTCTCTGGCTCTCTTTCATAAACTTTCACTTTTTTCCCCTGTTTTTTTCTTCTTTTTCTTTTTATAACCCTTCTCTCTCTCACTAAAGTAGACTTGCAGTACCTCACACTCCTGTGTCTGCCTAACCTCTCTATTTTTTCTGTTTTCCGTTCACTCCCTTCCACTGCTCCTACTCACCTTCCCCTTACATCTCCAGCAGTTAATCAGTGTTTGACTTTTTTTTTTTTTTAATCTCCTATTTTGTATTTCGGTTTGTTTACCTTTTGCAGACAGAGGAGGAGAACCACTCTAAACCTCGGCCACTGTAGCTTTGGCCCACTTCACTCCATGTGTTTACAGCAAAACGTGCTGGATTCTTAATGCCGTCTGTTGTGAGGGGGGCGGGGAGAGGTTCCAGGGCTGGGATTGAGAGTTGGAACTGTACGGCAGAGCATGTGCTATCCCCCGTTTCTCAACCGTGGAGGAACGGGGAGGGTTCAGGCCAAAAGTTGAGTGTGTGCACGCATGGTGAAATGTGTCAAGACATGTAAGTGTGTTAGAGAGCAGCAGAAGAGGCTGGTCAAAGAAAGTGCTATACATGAAAAGGCCAAACTATGTTCAGGTTTAACAAGAGCAGGAAAATGAAAATGGGTTCTAGAACTTGTACAGAAACCATTAACAAGTCATTAAAAAGGATAAAAATTCAACATTCGAGTCCTCCTTTCAGTCTCTTTCTTCTGCATCTCTCAATGTATGTTGCTGCTGTTGGAGCAAAACCTCTTCTCTCCAAAATACTAAAGGAGAAAGCAAAATAATAACCTATAGTGGAAGTAATAGTTACTTTCCTGTTGGTCCTTTAATCACTCAGTGTAAAACACCGCTGGCATTTTCAAGTGATGTAAAAGCCTGAAGTGGAGGTTTTGTTACAGAAAGGTTGTACATTTATGTCTCGTTAGGCTAATGTTTAAATGTGTTTTTGCCTTTTCTGGAGCCAGAGTTTCACATCATTTAGCTGGAACTACTGGCAGGAGTCAGAAGGTCATGTTGAAGCAGCAACACACTGGACAAGGATGGAGGTTACCATGGAAACAAGGGTGTTACATGCACATTACTGGCTGCTTCTGGAAGAGAACATTCTTTACCTTCAAATCAATAAACAGCTGAATCTTAAACGCAAACCTGATCCAGAGGCTGAGCACATCAAATTCTACTGTTTCTCATTCAATCAACTGTTAAATTAGTATTAAACTATGATTCATATGCAATTGACTGCTGAGATTGCAGTCGTTCATAATAATGTATTATTCCTGGTAAAATACACTGATCAGCAACAATACTGAAACCACCGACAGGTGAAGTGAATAACACTGTCATCACAATCACTTTTAAAGGTGAGAAGGTAGGTGTATAAATACATGTAATTGTTTATTTATTGCCCCCCCCCCCCCAACCCAATCCAGTTGCGGAAGTACAGATGTGCAATGACAGGATCAGGATTTGCTTTGATCATATCAGTAAATTAAGGTTTTGTTAATGTATTTTGTCAGTAAATTAATAAAGGCAGGTCTGATAAATGAGTGTTTATTTCTTCTCAAGATGGAGATTCCAGATTAAAGGGGAAGGCTTCTGCATTAACCCATTCATGTCTGACCATTTGGTTTAGTGTGGGAAAGTGTAATGCTTTGAGGTGATTCATTTTTACGTGTATTCATTCCGTTTATATCAAATTAGTTGTTTAATATGTACTTCCATGCGTACCATGCGAACAGAGCCTGGTGGAACACTTTAGCCTGGTGTTATGATGCACTACATGGACAAAAGTATTGCGACGTCTGACCATAACAACAGCAGGGACATTGAATTCAAATGCGTAGACTTTAATATGGAGTTGGTCGTCCCTTTGCAACTATAACAGCTTCCACTGTTCTTGGTAGGCTTTCCACAAGATTTTAGAGTGTTTCTATTGTGAATTTGTGCCTATTTATTCTGTAGAGCATTTATGAGTCCAGACACTGGTGTTGGACGAGAAGGCATGGCTCGCAGTCTACGTTCCAGTTCATCCCAAAAGTGCTGGATGGAGTTGAGGTCAGGACTCTTTTCGGGCCAGTTAGGTTCTTCCACACCGAACTCATCCAACCTTGTCTTTATGGACCTTTGGGCACAGTCATGTTGGAATAGAAAAGAGCTTTCCCCAAACTGTGTCCACAAAGTTGGAAGCATGGTGTTGTCCAGAATGTCTTGATATGCTGAGGCATCAAGATTGCCCTTCACTGGAAATAAGGGCCCCAGCCCAAAAACTGGACAACAGATGTGTCCCAATACTTTTGGCCATGTAGTGTAGAGATGAAATGTTGTTCGAAGGGTTAATTACTCCCCCAGAAGTGTGACGTCTCTCTTCACGTCATCCTGACGCTTCCTGTCAGTCCTGAACCTTACAGAGAGCTGAGAAACTGGGCTAGCGATTAAAAACCTCTTAAAACACAGTCCTGATCAAACATCACGGCCGGTATAATGGCCGAGGAAAACATCTTTCTGTTCGTGCCCAATTTGATCGGTAAGACCTGTCTTGACTGTGGCCAAGAGCTGAAAGGCTTTTCAGCTTTTTTAGTGTGTGTGAGCTTTGTGTGTTTCTAATGCACTAAAGCCTGTTTTTTGAATGAATGAGTGCGTTTTGTCATGCTCTGTTTTGCCTTAACCTGTGATCTCCAGATTGAAAAGGCTAAAAGTGCAGTCTTGAGTTGCTCCAGTATAATAAACCCACTGGATGTCTGACAGGATGTGGCTGATTCTCTCTGATGAAGCTGAAACAGGAGCTACAACATCAGAATCAGAAAAGTTTATTGCTTATGATAGGACTGCAAAGACACACCGAGACAAGAACACTATCAAAAATAAGTCCTAAATCAATCCAATAAAAATCTGTAGAAAAAGCTTCAACATGAAATACACTATGCTATATACACAAGTGCTGGTTATTAATAGTATAGATAGCTAACTGACAATTAAGTGAATTACTTTTAACACAGATGGTGGTTTGGAGTATGTTAGTGCACAGAGATCAGTAGTGTGTCAGCAATATTGACACAAGTAGTGATATTTACATAGTAAGTCTGTTGCGCATCATTAAATGATTTAGCACCCATTTAGAAAACCTCACCTGATACGGCACATGGTAAGACATCGCCACATAATAAGATATTGTACATAATGATAATGTTTTAGCTCCTGATAAGAACAATAATGCACATGAAAGATAGTGTAGCACATAGTGATACACATAATGGTAGTTCAAAGTACATCAAAGTGGCAAGAGGCTATTGCACAGATGATTGTGTGGGAATGTGACATGATGATCGGTGGAGCACTTTATGTTGGTGAGTCTGTGGCTAAAAGTACTTTTCAGTAAATTGACCTGTGCCCCTCTCAGTCCTCAGTGATCCCTCGCTTTCTAGATTTTATTCCTTTTGTCATCAGGGGTGAGTTAAAATGATATTAGTTCTAGTAAAACAGTAATAATGTTCACTAGTAAGAATCATATGTTAGTACATGAGATCCTCACAAATAATTCATTTTCTCAGTTCAGGTCATTCGAAGGAACAGTTTTAGCCTCCCACAAGCGCACAAACACTACAGGCTCATTTGCATCATCACATCTATCTTCTGCTACTGTTATTCCTCTGTTACACCTTCTGTCTGAGTGCTGAGCCTGTATTCTTCATTTAGTGTCCATTTGGGTGGACTGTCCTGAACTCAAGCCAACAGCATCAAAAAAACTTTGCTCATAAAGGTTGCTGGAAAAAAAAAAAACACTCTTCAGAATTCTGTCCAATAAGAACAAGTGTTTATTTTTACTGGATTTATTTAGACTTTATTTTTTTATGTTGTTCTTGTCTCTCTGTGTCTTTGCAGCCACAACATAAGCAGTGTCCTCCGCGATCAATAAAGTTTTCTTAATAGCATTCAGAAAAAATGACAAATTAATTATTTATTTGATTGTGTCATGTCACTAAGAGATTAGGTGCATATTATACATTTTTATTTAAGTGAATTTATTAATTTTTCTATTTCTGCATGCTTGTACAACTCTCACTTGTAAAAACATTACATATACTTTCTCAGTTTTAATTACCGTTCGTCCAAAAAAGCATAAATTCTCACTATGAGAACTGAACTAGAAGAGTTAAATGTTGGATTAGAAGATAAAATAACACGCCACACTCTTTCTGCCTCCAGGCTACGCCCGAATTATTCTGGCCTTGTTGTCCTTCTATTTGATGCCGTGTTGTCCAGCACCTGCGGTGTTCTGTTATCTGCTGAGTGCACTGCTGGATGCGTTTGATGGACATGCAGCTCGAGCCCTCAATCAAGGTATTTATTTTCCCCCTCTTTGGTGTCTAAGGATATATTGTGAGTATATTTCTCATGTCTGATTAATTCTTTCGTTCTCTCGGTCCAGGCACTAAGTTTGGTGCCATGCTGGACATGTTAACCGACCGCTGTGCCACCATGTGTCTGTTGGTGAACTTGGCTCTGCTCTACCCGTCCTACACCTTCCTCTTCCAGCTCAGCATGAGTCTGGATGTGGCCAGCCACTGGCTGCACCTGCACAGGTGAGTCAGACATGTGGTAATGTGGCATGGACCAATAATGTGGCTGCTTGTTTTACCACACTATATTCCAGAAATCCTAAAGGCTTCCTGGTAAAAGTAGATTTTTACAGTCCGTTAGGAAAAACACATCCTGCTGTCACTTGTCCTGTTCCATTTAAAAGACTGCCTTTTTTTCTCTTGGATCTGTCTGCCTCAGCTCTATGATGAAGGGAGCAACAAGTCACAAGACCATCGATCTGTCTGGCAACCCCATTCTCCGGATCTATTACACTTCCAGGGTAACGCTCAAATAAAAATGTCTCCACTGATTTATGTGCAATTTAGAATCTTCCATTTTACTTTTCAGTTTAGCACAAATTGTCTGCAAAGCTGACTGCTAATACTTTGGATGTATATCCCAACGCTCAGCTTCATATGGGTCTTTCTTGGTATGAAGAGTAGGTTTTACCTAAATAATGATTAGAATTGTCTAAAGTCCTGTTAAAAACACATATTGAATGTCTGTAGCTGGTTTAAACAACACAGGGAAGCAATGTGTGAGATTTGGCATCATTCTTGAGGTAGAATTGTAAATACTGTTCCGATTGTGGACACTTTTGTTTTTCAAAATGAATTTGATCCAATTTTGATTTCATGTTAATGTTGCATTAACATTTCATGCATTATATGAAACGCTTTGAAAAGCTAGAGGTCCCCAGATTGCAATGTATTTTAATGTCTAAAGGTGATCGTTGCTCAAAGATGTGTAATCACAAATGGAGGAGGTGTCGACACACTCTCTTTTTGGCTTTCCTTTCCGTAGCCGGTGCTCTTTTTCATGTGTATGGGGAATGAGCTGTTCTACTGCCTGCTGTATGTACTGTACTACATCGAGGAGCCACAAGGTGAGTTTCTGTGGTCATTTGTCTGCTTTTACTCAGCCACACTTCCCTCTTTCTCTTTCTTTCTATCTCTCTCTCTCTCCCTGTTTCTTTCTATCCTCCAGGTGTCTTTATTAGCAGATTCTTCTTCTTATTGCCACACACACTTCCACTTTTCCATGATAATCATGTTAATATGTTTTTGTTTCATCTTAAACCTCTTGCCATATTGTTTATATCTATTGTTGCTGTGTGGGGTTACTTAACTCCATTTCTGTCTGGTTCTTAACTTCTTTTTTTTTTTTACTTCATTTGAACACACTGCCTGCCCTTTACATCATGTGAAACGTTTATAATGAATTGACCAATAGAAATGCACCAAAACTGACTGAAAAAAAAAATCCTTATGCATTAACTTCCCTTAAATACTAAGAGGGTTTTCTTGTTTTCTTGTTTAACTAGTTTTTACCCATTTGGTGATTCTGACAGTTTTATATCAATGTAAAGCTGCTTATACCTCTGTAACATCTTATGTGTGTATATTTCCAGTGTGGCTGCAGGGCCTGCTGGCAGTGTGCGGTGTGGTGTGTTTGCTGAAGTCTGGCATCAGCGTCCTTCACCTCATCACTGCCTCTTGCAACATGGCTGCAATCGACCTGGCCGACCGTGAAAGAGAAAGGAGTAAGACCAAATAAGTGAAGAACGAGGGAAGTTGAGGAGTGTGTCATAATGGGCATGGTGTATTACAACTAAATGTGTGGTGGTGGGGAAGGGAGGGGGGGGTGAACTGAGGGATGACACCTATCAGGTTGAGGAGGGATGAAGGCTGGTTTAAAAGACAAGTTAAAGGAATATTTTAGTGTTTTTCAACGTAACCTCTATCTGTGGCACCTGCAGCGTGTGGCTGATTACCAAGACAACTCATTTTCTTCCATTTTCCAGTAGTATGAAAACCAGAACAACAAAAACGGTTGTCATAAAATGATAGTATTCCATTTTCCAGTGATTTGACAAACAGACATACTGTTGGTCTTAAGATTCTAATACAAAACACTGGGCAGTTTTATTCTTTGACCAAAACGTGTAACATGATTTCTTAACGTGAATTTGATTTATTATTTGAATAAATATTTAAAACATTTATTCAGTCCATTTGATTCTACTGTAAGGAAGATTAATGTTTCTATATGAAATAGCAAATGTTGTACTGTTAGCAAAAAAAAGCTCAAAATTACTTTTTAAAAAAAATATTTTTTTGTGGTTGTTGTGCATAATTTGAATCCATGTAGTCATACATTTCAGATTACATCAGACACTGCAACCACTGAAGACCACTGTCCTTTTCGATATTCCTACATTTATAATCTACGCTACTTGGTGGCAGTTGAAGCAGTGAGCAAATGCGTCGCTTCTATTGAAAGCAATAGAAAAAAGGTGCCTTGGTCCACAAAAAAAAAAATAAAACCTCAGATCATATTTTTTGGGTTCTTTTCTAAATTCATATAAATACATCCACATAGTTTTCTTTGGTTAATGACCCGACTGTGTAATGCAGATGTGGTGGATAGATTGAAAAACACTGTTTATTGTGGGACATTTTAAACCCACCTTAATTTGTTTATTTATTTGTTCATAGACTACTAGTAGAACGGTAATATCAGAGTACTGTTGCTCTTGTTTTAATTGAAATATTTCGGTTTGTGTTTTTCTTATTCTCTGTATTATGGCTTTGTGTCACCCCAACCCTAAGTAAAGCTATAGACAGGTGTGTGTATTCTATATCCCTGAGGTAAAGCAGAATAATATAATCGGCACAAACACATGCACATATCCTCCAGCTTGAATGAGAGGCACATTCCACACCTCTAAATAAAAGTATTTGTTTTGTTCTGTTTTGTTTTGAATTGGGTATTTTATTCATTGTAATATTTTGTTATTATTGCTATTTCTATATTTGTATATCTATGCTGGTGTTCAAATGAGCGTGCCATGCTGTGTATTCATTTGGAAAATAAATTGTTTTAGAAGGGATTTGTCTCCTCATGTAATCAGCTTATGAATGTATTAGTGCTTGAGGACTGCTATGGCCATAATGTCGTTGCTTGTCGATGTGTTCACGGCAATAAAGAAACACTTATACAGTGGACATCTTATGGAATAATTTGTATAAAATTATTCAAACTGGTTGGGAATGAATGTAATGAACGGTTGCTGGTTCAGTCATACACACTGTACAAAAGCATCTGGTTACTTTAAGGTGGTCACCAGTTTTTATAATCTTTTTTTTTTTTTTATTACCAGTAGCAGTAGCTCCATCTGAACCCAAGATCAACATGTCCAATGCCAAGCGTCGACTAAAGGGGTGTAAAGCCCCCCAGCGTTAAGCTAAGGAGCCGCGGAAGCAGTGAAACTGCTACCCCTGGAGAGATGGAACTCCGTCCAGTAGCTTTGTTATGAGTCGGAATGGTGGCTGAATGCAATCAAATCCTAGTAGCAATGTTTCAACATACTATTATTAGTATATACACTATATGGAAAAAAGTATTGAGACACATGACCATTACACAAAACATGGATTTTAATGGCGTTGCATTCAAATACAAAGAGTTTTATATGGACTTGGGCCTATAACAGCCTCCACTCTTCTTGAAAGGCTTTCCACAAGATTTTGGAGTTTCTGTGGGAATTTGTGCCCATTCATTCTGTAGAGCATTTATGAAGTCAGGCACTGATGTTGGATGAGAAAGCCTCGTTCCAGTTCATCCCAAAGGTTGAGGTCCGGGCTCTTGTGGGCTAGTCAGATTCTTCACTGGGGCACTGTCATGCTGGAATAGAAAAAGGGCCTTCACCAAACTGTGTCCATAAAGTTGAAACCATGGCGCTGTCTTGGTATGGTAAAGCATTAAGATTGCTCTTCACTGGAAGTATGGGACCACCTGAATTCAATAATTAAGGGGTGTGTCCAAATACTTTTGTCCATATAGTTTATATATTGTAAATCATTGTAATGAAAACCTTTGATTTGAGATTAAGTAATGAGACGAGCATGCGTCTGTAAAGTGTATAAGCGGTGTGTGTGTGTGCGTGTGTGTGTGTGTGTGTGTTGTGTACTGGTAGTAAAGATACTAGCCCAAACTCTGAAAAACAAGTAGCCTATGTCTCAATAATTTTGTCCACATACTAGAGCTCTATTGTCATTCCAGCCATACACATATAGTACACAGTGAGACAAAATGTATGAAATATCGTTCATACAAAATATCATATGAATAATCATGATGAAAACTATTGATTAAAGATGAAACAATGGAGCAAGCAGTGTAAAATGTGAAGTGTGAGTGTGTGTGCACTGGAAGTAAGGAGGTCTAGCCCAAATCCAACCCAATATTTTTGTCCATAAGGTTTATCTTTTGTAAATAATCATAATGAAAACCTTGGATTTGAGATGAAGTGATGGTATCTGTGAAGTGTGTGTGTACTGGAAATAAGGGGCCTAGCCCAAACCCTGTTCCAGTACTTTTGTCCATGTAGTGTATATATTGTATATCATTGTAATAAAAACCTTTAAGATGAAGTGTGCTGGTATCTATGAAGTGTGTGTGTGTGTTTATGTGTATTGGGACTAAGGGGCCTAACCCAAACCCTGTCCCAATACTTTTGTCCATATAGTGTAAATAATCGTAAAGAAACCTGATTTGAGATGTGAGGGTCAACCAGATGTCTATGAAGTGTGTGTGTACTGGACGTAATATGTCTACACACACACACACACACACACACACACAAACAAGCCCAAACCTTGAAAAACAGGTGTGTCCCAATACTTTTGTCCATATATTGCATATATTGTATATAACGGTAATGAAAACATTTGATTTGAGATGAAGAGAGCAGGTGTCTATGAAGTGTATGTGTGTGTGTGTGTACTGTGTCTGACTGAGAGTCGTTGCCTTTAAGGACCTGTGACGGTTGTTTTTTTTCTCAGCTCGGCCCCAGCGCGTCCAGCTGTCGTGTTCCGGACGGAGCGGGTCGGTTTTGTTGTTTAATACCAGGAGAACTGGTAGGTAATGTTTTCTGGGTCTCCGTCGTGATTCCGGTGGACATTTTGCGTCGGCCAAAGCCGGTGGGTCGGAGGGGCGGGGGAGAGAGGAGGACGAGGCGGCTCGGAGAGGAACCCAGCCCGGCGTCGGATGGAGGAGGGGAGGCGGACGGAGAGGGGGGAGCTGACTCCAAATACTATCCCTTTAAAACAAGGGGGACACGGCGGAGGGGGAGAGACAGACAGCGGGGCAGAGAAGACGGAGTAAAAAAAGAAAAGGAAGAAAGAGCGAGGGTGGGAGGGAGATAGAGGGGGAGAGAGGGAGGAAAAAAAGAAAAGATGCCATCCTCCCGATTGAAATGCCGAGGCGGAGCCACGGACCGCGGCCGGTGAAGCGCTCGCCACGCCGGGATGAGATTTAACGCAACACCGAGGCTTTGCTGCCGAGCTCAGGCCCTTATGGAGAAGCTCCTAGTAACACGGGCTGTTTCTCCCTCAGAAAAGGGGCCGAGCGATTGCTGACTACAAAACAAAACAAACTAACAAAAGAAAACAAAAAACAACATCCAACTGTTTTCAACGTTGTGCTGTTCTTTTCTTCTGCATGAACTGCTGCACACAGCTGTCCTGTCTCATTTATAAAATCATCATTCCAGTAAAAAGTATATATAAATATGTACATTTAATGTGTGAAAGCATGATGTTTATTTTTAACCCGCGAGATCGAAAATGAAGACTTTTTACAGCTGTATTTTTTTCTCAGCAGATATTTTTCAGTATCGTGATTTTTAATGATAGTTTGACTGTTGTGTGTTGTAAATTACTTTAATTGACCTTATGTGCTTTTTTCACGTCCTTATCAATAACTACGTGCGTTGTTTGTGAGAAGTCCGTGTAAAAGCCTGCACTGTAAAGCACAAACATCAAGTGAAGGGGGATCTCTGTTAACTGGACCTGTAGTTAATTATATTTACAGCTGTCATCAAACAATAAAAAAAAACAGATCTTCGAGATGGATGCAGCTTGGAGCAATTTTCTCTTTCAGGTAAGGAAAACAAAAAACGTTCATGTGCAATGAAAGTTTGTTCATGAATGCGGTATACTGAACTGCCCTTTCCCTCCCGAGTTTAAAAAAAAATGGGAGTAAAAAAATCGAGCAAAATTTGAATTTTTGAAATCTTCCTACTGCAGACTCCGCCCTCGCAGTCCCAAACTGAGGGAACTCTCCAATCAGATCTTCTGCCGGAGCTCACGGACCCGCCCCAGGACCCGCCCACCGAGCACATAGCCCCGCCCCCATCCACAGTGGACACGGCAGCTCTGAGTGAGGAGCCGGAGCCAGGTGAGGGAGGGGCAGGGACAATGAGGGGGGGCGCTGGAGGTCATGGGCCTCTGCTCTCTTCTTTAGTAATCCTCCTGTCTCCTAAGTTGCCTGGTCATAATAAATTAGTTAATGTTGATATTGCATGCAGTAACTATCATTATGTGCATCACTATATCACTAAAGAAAAAAAGAAAAAAAAATTGGAGCAGTGGTTATGGAATAGTGGTTATGGAGTTGCCCCTGCGATCAGAAGGTCGTGGATTCAAATCCCAGGACTGCTAGTGGTACCACTGAGGTACCCTTGAGCAAGGTACTGTCCTCACACTGTTCCCTGGGCGTCCCCCTGAATGAATGGGTTAAATTCAAAGAGAGAATTTCACATCGTTCACACTGTGCTCTGGTGTGCTCACATTTGACTATAAGGGGCCACTTTACTTCACTTTGCTTATGTGCATTATGCTGCTAAGATGTGCAACAGTCTACCATGTGCAATATTGTGGAATGTTCTTATTGGGAGGAGGGGGCAGAAAGAGGGGGTGAAGTGGAGGTCATGGTCCATTGCTTTTTTCTCTGGTTATGCTCCCTTCTCTTGAGTTATTTGGTAGTAACACATTAGTGTTGATATTGCATGTAATAACTATCATTGTGTATGTATCACTATCAGCATTATTTTGCTATGTGCATTATATGTGCAGTAGTCTACGACGTGCAGTATTGTGCAGTGTTTTTACTGGGTCCTGTGCGATATCTTACCATGTGCAGTATCCTGTGAAATGTTCTAAGTAGGTGCTGAATCATTTCATTATGTGCAGTAGTTTTACCATGTGAATATCACTGCTAATGTCAATATTACTTACACACTACTGATCTCCATTATGTGCAGTAACATACTCCTAACTACCATCTGTGTCATTAGTAATTCACATAACTGTAAGTTAATTTTCTATCGTTTTTATACCCAGCATTTGTGTATATATCATAGTGTGTTTCATACTGAGTTGTTTTCTTCAGATATTTTGCTGGATTTATTTAGACTTATATGTTATATTGTTCTTGTCTTTGTAGTTATAACACAAGCAGTTTCCTCTGAGATCAATAAAGTTTTCTTATTCTGATTCTGATTATAACTCAGGATTCTCATTATGCCTTTGGTCAATCTTAGCTTATGGTGCTTTAGGGTTCTCCATGGGCAAAGATGCTAGAGATGCCAGTTTGAGTGTCTTATGCTAATTACCCTGTTTCTTTGATGTTTTTTTTTTTTTTTGGTTATAATTACTAATTTCTTTCTGTAATATTGCTCTCTCATTTTTTGCTCCTCTTTTTCAGTTAAACCTGTCACTCGGCCTGCCCGGCCCGCTCACATCTGCTCCATATGTAGTAAGCAGTTTAAGAACAGTTATAACCTCAGGCGTCATCAGTCCGTGCACACGGGAGTGAAAATGAAAGACAGAGCGGCCCGCGAGAAAGACGGAGCCAAGGCGGGCGCCCGGGTGGAGAGGCAGACCATCCCTCTCTCTCTTCTCCATCTCTCCATTCCTGCCACAATCAACACAGCTGCAGACCCCATGACCCATCCCCAGTCAGCAATCACCAACCAACAGGTGGAGACAGTTGCCGTGTCTATTACTCCGGCGACTGTTGCCATGACAGTACCCCAGCCTCTTCCTGCTGCTGTTGTGGTAACCGGGACAATGGTGCAGGTTGGGATGGTTTATGTCTCCTTTATCTTGTTTTGCCTCTCTTTGCTGTCTTTACTTCTGACCCTTTTTATTTGCCTGTGCATCATTTTATCCTTTTACACTCTTGATCCCCAATTAGTCCAGAGACAAGAATGCAAACGCTTTGAGTGATTTCTACTCAATATTTGTGTCGGAACAGAGTCTATAACAGCACAATCATAAGTGCTTTAACAGACCCAGTCCACGCATTGGTTGGGAAGGAAAAGGTCCCGTTTAAATTTTTGTTTTGTTTGTTTTTTGTTTTTTGTTTTTTTCACTTGATCCTGCCAAATCCTACTCACCAATTAGAAATAGTCACTCACATTACAAAGAGAAGAGGGGACAGCAAAGAATACACTTTACTGAAAAGTCTGAACGTAACAATTATAAATGATATGAATTTTGGTTTTGTCTCAGCATATCAGCACATATCAGCAGTCATGTATAATAGTGGGAGTAATTTTCTACATAAATCCAGAATGGAAGGTGGCAAATCAAATGTTATAGTTTGGAAGTATTATACACTGTAAAGTATTTTATTGCAGTGACCATTTTAGGGGGGGGGGGGGGGGGCAAAAAGAGAATTCCATTAGATCACAATGATTTCCGAGCAAGGCGACTCTTACGTTCTCTTTTCTCTGAGGGCTCCTCTAGCAGACTTCACTCAGGCTTACAAGGTAATGCAGTCGCCCTTAAGATGGCATTGGGGATTCTGGAAATTGGACATGTTTACAAGGGCATGTTAAAACAAGTATTGGACGATAAATACTCTCTGTCCATCAAAGAATTCAGCAGCCACAGATCTATTATTTATGAACATGCACATGCTTATTGTTGTGGTTGTTGAAATAATAGTTGACCCCATTTAAAGTCTTTTGTGATTTTTTTTTTTCTCTATCACCCCCTTAATTGAGTTGTTGGCAAAAAAGAAATACTAAATGTACACAGTTTTTACTGTGTTTGGAGTACAGATTTTCCTTCTTTAGTTTAGAACTGGAACTACAGGGACTACATGTGTATATATACACATATATATGCACACATTACTCACATAAAGTTAGGGATATTCGGCTTTCGGATGAAATGTCAGGATGAACCTAAAATGCAATAAATCGAGCAATAAATTTCCTGGTTCCATCAGAATTAGTATTTAAACAGACCTCCTCATCATGCTGTTCACATTTTGACATCATGAGACCAAGACGACACCTAACAATTGATCAACAGTACCTCGCC
>JBBIGA010000027.1:8429013-8439338 GCA_037576975.1 Alestes dentex | reverse complement strand
ATTTATCTATCCAATACTGCTATATTCGCCACCATTTATCAATCCAATACTGCTATATTCACCACTATTTATCTATCCAATACTGCTATATTCGCCACCATTTATCTATCCAATACTGCTATATTCACCACTATTTATCTATCCAATATTGCTTTATTCGCCACTATTTATCTATCCAATACTGCTATATTCACCACCATTTATCTAATACTGCTATATTCACCACCATTTATCTATCCAATACTGCTATATTCACCACCATTTATTAATCCAATACTGCTATGTTCACCACCGTTTATCTATCCAATACTGCTGTATTCACCAATGTTTAAATATTCAATACTGCTATATTCACCACTGTTTATCTATCCAATACTGCTATATTCATTACACATGCACCTTCCCCATACTGCTGCATTCATCACTCATACACCTACCCTGTACTGGTGTATTCATCGACCATTCACCTATCCAGTACGGCTGTCTTCACCTTTTATCTACTCAGTACTGCTATATTCATTACTGTTTCACCTACCCAATACTACTGTATTCATCACATTTTATCTAAAAAATTCTGCTGTATTCAGCACTCATACACCTACCCAATACTACTGTATTCATCAACCATTCACCTACACAATACTGCTGTCTTCACCACCTTTTATCTACTCAGTACTGCTTTCATTAACAGTTCACCTAACCATTACAGTTATATTCACCACCATTTATGTAACCAATGCTGCTGTATTCATCACTCATTCACCTCCCCAGTACTACTGTATTCATCAGCCATTCTCCCACCCAGTTCTACTCAGTCACCTATCCAGTATGGCTTTACTCATTAACTATTATCTAACCAATACTGCTGCACACATCAACCATTGACCTACCCAGTGTTGCTGTCTTCTTCACCTTTTTTCTGCCCAGTGTTGCTATATTCATCACCCATTCACCTCCTCAGTACTACTGTATTCATCACTCTTACCTACCCAATACTGCTGTTTTCATCACTTATTCACCCAATCCATTCTGCTGGGTTTATCACTCATTTATCTACCCCATACCACAACATTTGCTTATTCCCCCTGCCACTTAATACTATGCTCATCATTTATTGACCAATCCAGTACTGCTGCATTTATCACTCCTTCGCCTACCGCACACTGCTCTATGAACAACCCATTTACCTGTCCCTATCACTTACCCTCTTTTTCTGTCTTTGTTTCATTTTTTCTTTCTTTCTTTCTTTCTTTCTTTCTTTCTGTCTTTCTTTCTTTTTTTTTGTATTCTAATTCAGTTTTCTGTCAGCAAGCAAATCTTCGGATAATTTTGGCCCTTGCACTCTGTCTCAGCCTCTGGCTGCCCGTTGCGAATGATGGACAGCATTGCTTTGCTTCATTAGTTTAATCACTGTAGTGTTTCTGATCTTACTAATGTTGATTGATTGAAAGTGCTGTGGATTCTCTATAGCCCTCTTAGTACTTCTGTTTGCCTCTAATGACCCTGCGCGCTCCCTCCACTGGCTCACTCACTCACTGCAAGATGTAGAATTGAATCACAGAGTGCAAAACTAAAATCTCAGATGCACTGCTTGGCCTTATGATTTTCTCTTTTCTCTGTCTGTTACTTACCACTGTCTGTCTCTCTCTCTCTCTCTTTTTTTCTCTTCCTTCTGTGCATCAGTACAAGCAGCAGCACACTCTGCTTCATAAAGTCAATGGAGCTCTCATGCTGGTCACTTTCTTCGTCTGTCGAGTTCTTCTCTTCCCCTACCTCTACTACGCCTATGGCAGGTATGTATTCTCTCTCTCTCTTTCTCTCTCTCTCTCTCTCCCTGACTCTCTTTCTCTCTTTATCTCTGTCTAACTCTCTCTCCCTCTTTTTACATTAATAAATGAGCTGTCTGGTGATATCTGGTGCAGGCAGGTGTAACCTGAGGTTTCAGGTATGGATGGTGCCAATTATAATTTCTTACAGCTGATTTTTGGTCTCTTTTAATTTTCAGCCTTTTTTTAAACCCGAATCTCACACTGTGCAAATCTCACACTAAATGAACACATGAAACACACTAGCACATTTACAGGACTTTCTTGCCAAATTCACACTGAAAATAACATTATTTTCTCATTAATGGGCCTGACTGGCATTTTAAATTTGTAAATGAAAAACACGAATCAAATGAAGCACTCCATCAAAACTAAGAGATAACTTGCTATTTAGCACAATGAGTCATGCATAATTATGCTATAAATTAAAACGCAGTGTGAGTGCACTCATCGTCTAATTACTGGCACCGTTGGTTTAGTTTGTTTAACAAAAGAGGTCATGAAATAGACAATTACTCACATTTCTTTTGATAGTACACCATTCAGACCTTTCACGCATTTTAGACGCCTGAGAACGAAAATACTTGCTTTTGTAGAGAGTGCTCTGGAGGTTCTGTCGACTTACCTTTTGGATTCTCTTAATAAAACTTTGCACACGCAAAACAAGTGGTCTTTGTTAAAAATATCTGTCACCTGCTCTGTCAAACACAAAGTCAATCCTTGCTTTTGTTGTCTTGAGCCCTTCTAATTAATATATTTGCATAAATAAAGAGAGTTTTATTATACACTATAACACAGTAATTATCCTTTAACATAATGAACTAATTATTTTTGTTTTGAATGTGCTGCACCCTCAGCATGAAGTTTTGATTCAACAGTCAGCAACTGAATCTTTTGGAGGGGTGCACAGTGAATTTTTTCTTTTACATTTGACATAAATGACATCAGTTTGAAAATATGTAATCTGCCATGTCTCTAAGGAAGTGGTCTGGGCAGTTAGGCTGTCAGTTCTATTGGAACTGGACGCAGAAAATGATGATCACTGCACCTTTATGTGTGGTCTTTAAGGCTTTAGGCCCAGTGCCCAAAACACTTTATTGGAGCACAATATAAGCGGTGTGTGTGTGTTTTTGTGTGTGGCAGGTACGCATCCATTCCTCTCTACATGGTGCCGCTCTCTGTCCCCTGGCATTGCAACTTGGGTGCGGCTCTACTCATGGCCCCACAGGTCTACTGGTTCTCACTGATCTGCAGGGGAGCTTTTCGCCTCTTCAGTGGGGCATCCCGCCACCAGCAGCGCCCCCCACTCAGCAGCACGGACTCTGACCCAAAAACCCCCGTCCTGCCCCCCGCCAACGGCTACAGCCCCCGTGAGACAGAGAGAGAGCCCAGCTCGCACTGAAAACGAGAGAGGATAGAGGATGGAAGGAAAACAAGGGTTGTGAGTCTGGAAAGGGACCGTGTTTAGGCCTCAGCCTAAAACTTGAGGCTGAGTACTAACATATTACAAGCAGTGGATGTCCCACTGCTCTATTAGGCGTGGGAAGGGGTTAGGAGACAAGGGCAGAGGGAGACGGGCAGAGAAAGAAAGAGAGAGAGAGAGAGAGAGAGAGAGATGGAAAAACTGTAAACATGATTGTCTCCATCCTTTCTTTTTTCCTCTGAGGAAAAATTCCAGGAGCATGTTCCTAAAGCCTGCGTCATACTCTTGTCAAAGCAAAACCCGCTGAGGCGGAGCAAAGTTCAGACCAAACGCAGATTGTATTCTTCATAACGAATATGAAATAGTCCATGATTGAATTTCATACAGCTGGGGAGAGGGAGAATGTTGTATATTGTACAGCCTTGCTCGCCCATCATTTGTACATGACCATTACCATATTAACCACAAAAAAAGGGGAAAACCACTGCAAAAGTGGATTTAAAAAAAAGGGTTATGCCAGTATTCCAGTCCGCTGCTCTCCACTGACCAAAACAGACTGATGGGTGAGGAAAGATGAAGGGATGGAGAGAGGGATGCTTCTCTTTTGTCTCTGTCTCTGTGTCCCTTCATTTGTTTCATCGTTTGATGGAGGGGATTGGAAAAGGGAACAGCTCTTGTGTCAGTGTGTACATAGACAATGTCATAGGTGTCAATTTTTTAGTTTTTTTTTTTTTTTTTAAGTATTTATTATTATTTATGTAGAATGTAATGTTCATTATTTATTTTACCTTCCTTATTTATTGGTTTTGACTAGATTATTTTACATGTAAGCTACCTTCTGCCTCTGATTTACCGCAATAGGAAGAAGAAAGATGAAGGAAAGTTGAGAAGGAGCCAAGAGAAATGAGGTTACCAGTTTTGTAGAAGATACACAAAAGGTTTGATAGAGCACCCGAGGGAGCTGTGGGGGTTTTCTCTGAATGTCTGTGCCCCGTTACCTCGCTTTATTTTAGCCCTGCATTCAGGGCCTTAGACCCTAAAGTGTGCCAGCACCCAGACATGTGAGCTTTCACCTTTTGTTAGAGGAGCAGCTCGATCAAACATGTCAACTATGAATACTAGCGTTTCTGACTGACCTGCTCTTTTAAGACACACAGGTGAGAGTATAGGTACCCTGTGGAGCTCCTGTAACCTTTTGCAGTGGTTATAGCCTGCAGATTGAATTTGAATGAAGTCTGATGGCACTATAAAGGTGAGAATGCACTTGGTGTTGGACACACTGCCCTTTAACGTACACACCACATGGTTTTGTTCACACACCAACATCAGTCAGAACATAAGCAGTATTATATAGGAATTAGAACAGTTCCTCTTACATCACATGTACTCATTTGGCAGACGCTTTTGCTCAAAGCGACTTACAAGTGAAACTTACATTTTGAGTGTTTGTGTGTGTGTGTGTGTGTATATTTCAGAAGCAGAAGTTGAAGGGGCTCTTCTCTGAGATGGGTGCAGTACTGGTCTCTGCATCACTGAGCTGGTATCAGACAATGCAATGCACTGAACAGTCTGAGAGGGCTTTTACTGGATCAAAGTCACTTATTCCTTAATCACTACTGTAGGTTTTTAACGAGAGAATAGTTTTACGTCTCTTATTTATTAGAACGTTTTTTTATTGACTCCATTCACAGAGTAAATGCGCTCCAAGGCGTCAATGTAGCTACTACAGCCACATGTTTAACGTTTTAACTCTCACAGTACTATGAGTAGATAGCTGTAAACTGGAGCATCAACAGCACTGAATCTAAGGGAACCAAAAACCAAAACGGGGCCAGTATCCTTGAGCACGCTCAGTAGGGCAAAGCCGTAGAAAGAGATTCCTTTAATAAGAGCAGGTATGCTCTTTTGGAGCTTTCTAGAAGTTTCTATCAGCTCTGTAAAACTGCTCATCAAGAGTTCAAGGACTCGTACCTTCATTTAAAAACGTGCGATTTTTACTGTCACTCAGTTTAGTAAGATAAAATACAGGTATTTGTCAGTACTTTGGAAATATTTTGCAGCACCCTGCATCTTATTTATCAGAGTAGACTCATTTTATTCCTGGTATGCAATATGACACATATTTTCAGGATGATATTTCTGATTTTACGTCAGGATTCAATTTGACTTCTGTGTCTTTTTGTTGTTAAGCTAGGACAAGCTCAGTACATAAATCCTGGTGTTCGGTACAGTTCCAGCCTTCTATATTTTATGAGTTAAACTGTCTTGACTCTGCATAGCTTTGATTACAGTTGTGTGCAAATCTTGTTTGAGCATCCGGTCAAAAGAAGTGGTTTAGAAAATGTGCGCACATCCTCTGCCGGTCACACATATATGCAATTTTAGTGCACAAGTTCTGTTTATTTACTTAGTTTAACATATTGGAATGTTTTTTTTTTCAATATGTGAAATTCAAGGAAGAAACTTCATTAAAGTAACTGTGCATTAAAATGTGTAGCAATGTGTTAAAGATGTGTATTTATTGTCACTTAGACCAGGAGTGCCCAAACTTTTCTACATGACTGCATTTACTACACAGACTGGTTTGGCTCAGATAAATAAAGGCTCTAAAATAGAGTTTTTTTGGTGCCTGTAGAACGATATCCCTCTAACAAAACCGGTCAGTTGAGAGTGGGTGCATGCAAAACTTCTCTCCACCCATTTTACATAGGATACACCCACATACACTGTTTCAGATTCATACAGTGTAGCATGTTTGACAGTTGCTCCTTCAGGTTTGTTCGAGAAAAAGTGGTCAAATATAGAGAGCTTTTAATTGAATGTTATTGCAAACATGTTTTGCTGGGCAGTGGCAGCTCAGTCTAAATTTTCGTTTGGCCGTGCCCTGCTGAGCGTGCTCCCGACTGTAGCAAGAGTGTTGAACATGACAAGGGACCCTTTACAGGGGAGACACAAGTGGTGTTAAACAAATGGAAGATAGCGACCTCTGTACCTTCTGACATTTTGTTGCAATGATTATTTATTTTTTTGAGTAATTTATGTATTTATTATTTATTTGGAGAGGACTGAATGTACATAATGAATCCATCTGTAAATGTTCTGCTGAATAGGCATCTGTGGCTGCCTGGCTGAAGGCCCTACTGTAACTCTACTGTTCTCTCAGCTAAAATATACTTCGCTGTCTCTTCCTGTACTCAGACACTGTGTGTGTGTGTGTGTGTGTGTGTGTATGTGTGTGTTTGTGTATGACCTCCTTTTGCTGACATAAAGGTACTTAGTCACTGTGTGTATGAGTGTCTGCGTGTGTGTGAGAGAGAGAAAGAGATACTGTAAAGCAGTCACATGAAAAATTAATGTAGCCTAATTGCACATATATACTGATCTCGATAAACTGCCTGACCTTGGTGCCTCTCGGAGCATTATTTAAGCATGACTCTACATCTGAAGTCAGGTTTTCTTAAGGAAAACGCAGAGAAACGAAGGCCTATTGGCTTCAATTACAACACAAAGGCTGTGGATACATTTACGTGGATGTGCGTTGAAGAAAAAAAAGGAAACCTGTGCCTAAAGGGGTGAAATGAGATTAAAATAAGACTTCATTCATGCCTCATTTTAATCTCATTATGGTTTTAGGGGATGAGCTTTATGCTCAGCTTTCAATACACTGACAACCGCAGCCAACATGCTGGCATTTCTTGTCCTGCCGCAAACCTGGTGTCTGGATGGCCCCTGCACTGTTAAATGTGTCGTGTGTTTTAACACAGTGGTTCTCAAGTTGGCCCAGACGGTCCACTACTTGCTGAAGCCCAGCTTGCAACATACAGAGACAGAGTGAAAATGTGGACTGTCAGAGGTACTTAAAAAGTGATTTAAGAACCACTGGGTCAGCTCATGAAGGGCTTAAGCATCACGTGCTAATGACTGGTTGAATCAAGCAGGGAGTAAATGAAGTGTTCAGGCCCTCCAGTCCACGTTTAAGGCATGAAAAATTAAACGTAGAGTGCAGTGCTGCCCTCTGGTGGTCATAGTTTGTCGTTTTTATCATGACCACTAAATATGAGTCATCTTCTGAGACTAAAATGAACGTCATAATAACAATACTAATACTAATAATCCAGCTTGGATGTAGCAATCTTCACTCAGACTTGAAGATTGCTTTATTAAAACACACCTTTTAAACAAACCTTTTAAACCTGCAGTTACTCTAAGCAGCTTCAGAATACTGTAAAGTTATGCAGGGGTGTAAGCACGAATTACATGAAAATACTGTGATATTGCAATGTATAAATGGGACAGAATGCATCATGGACATGTGACAATGCATCCTGGAAAATAAGTAGTCTAGTAATTACACTATTTAACATAACTACACATATGTCCAGCACATTTATGTGGCACATCGACTCCCTCAGGCACCATCTAGCTTTAGTTTAATTTGTAAATTGTGCCAAGACTAAATTGTCTGTCGCACCGGATTGTGAGTGGACTGTATCGTTGCACCCCTACATTTCTGCCATAAACAAGCAGTGGCTACGGCAAGCAGTAAACAGTACAAAGAGTAAAGAGCGAGAAGTACAGAAAGTCGTGTTTTTGGTGCTGTGATTTGGCAACATCTGTAATCCTGAGCTGCATCTTGTATCCACAAGCTCATTCAACATCTGGCAGCTGTGCAGGAATACCCACAGACAGATAAAATGATCAACATCGTTATGTTAAAAGCTACCCAGACACATGCAAACCTCAACGTCCAGAAAAACAGTGGTCAGGTTAGGGTTTGTGGGAAAGCACTCTGCAGAGAACAGCAAGGAAAACGAATCTTCCCTGGCTGTGCAGCAAAACCACACGATTTAACATTACCTTCATAATAGCGACTGGAATTGCTTCCTTTTGAAGTGCACCTCATGTTTGTGTTCTGATGTTGTTTTTCCAGCTTAAATGATTGCATTGCACAGTCTGTTCTAAATTCTTGTAGTCTATAACTACCAGAAATTGGAATCATTAAACTCTTATTACAGTCAGTATTGCTTAAGCAACAGTTATGAGGCAAACATTTTTTTTTTTTTTTTATGGATGAAGCAACAACCCCAGAACTTAAAGGAAAAAACACCAGTGCACAGTGCTGTAGGGGTATTTAACTTTTCTAGTGCTCCTGAGAAAAGCATTCAATCTGAAGTATTACAGAACTGGACCCCAGGTGCTCATTTAAGCCTTCGGTAAAAAGGCCTTCATTCAGTAAGGCTCAGACATAAAAACCCTAGATTTGACCAAGGCTTATTTCCCACTGCAAAGGCCTTTACTGCAAGGGCCAACAGTAAATGGCCAAGGATCAATATTAGGAACTCTAAATGCTTATAAATCTGTTTTCCAGCTCCGAGCCTGTAGTCCACGTGCACTGCGCAGGTTTATGGTGTCCCTGCACCTGAGTCACAGCACTAGCTAATGGGTGAAAACACGAATCTGTATTACACAATGAAATTGCTCTAGTGAGGTTTTATCTGGAAAATAATATCTGGAAATAAGGTTAAAGTGCCTAAACCTTTAGAAGTCCAAGGAATATAGATGCTAAAGATATAATGTAAGTCAATAAAGCCATAACTTTAATGTTAATGGAAACGAGTGCAGTATTTGTGTAATCAATATGGTCAGCAAACCTGTAAGGCTCTCTAATGAACAGATGTTTTTGGACGAAAAATAAAGGCAAATGTGACTAGAGGACCTACATATTAGAACTAATGATATAGTGGCGAAAAAGGGCAAATAAAGTGATGCAGCATAGTTCCCTGGCTTTTCTATATGAATAAGTTTATTTTGGCCATACAGTTAGCACGTTCTTTATGGAATCTTATTGTAATCGATATTAATGGTGATCAATTCTACCACTGTGAAAATTATTTTTTAAAAACTAAACAAATATGTACGGATGAGCAATTTGATCCAAACTAATTTACACATCAGTGGAGTAAACACAATCAAACCAAATCATTCAACTTTATTATTTTTTACATTTGGAAAAACAGGAAAAAATTGAATGTATCATGCCCAAATAGATGCAGTGGGGTCATCACCTAGAAATGGATGCATCAAGACGAATTGATGCAGGGCTAAGCAGTCAATTTAGGCCACCAAAAAAGGATGTCTTATTTAAGTATTTTAATTTAATTAATGATTAAATTGCTCTTCAACCCAAACCCTGAAAAACTGGTGTTTCCCGATACGTTTGTCCATATGGTGTGTATTTGTACTACTCCAAAAGTTTGTGGACACCTGCTTAGTCTTTTCTTGAGAAATCAAGGGTATTTATAGTTTGCCCCCTTTACCACAATAAGCATTTACTCAACTGGGGAGGATTTACACTAGATATTGGAACATTTCTGCGAGTATTTGATTGATTAGAAGTGTATATATATAACCCCCACATTTCAGCAGTCTGCATCAGAGTATACTAATAATTGTTCACAGAAACCCTGCGCTTTTGTGGACACTGCAGATCCCTCTGCATTTTTTTTGCTTTTCTGACGTCTGGGCCTCGTCCGCCACGCGGTTAGCAAGGCAGTCAGACACCTGAACAGAATGAGTCTCCCTGCTCAGCACCGCGCCACGCCCAAACATAAACAACCAGCACTAGGACGAGGGGGCGTGGCGGACGAGGCCCGGACGTCACAGTCACCTGTACTCAGAGGTGGGAGGTTTGAAAGTAGCCAATCCTAGAACACTATTTATTTTCCTTGCTGCTGATTGGCTGCTGCCCTGTGACGAATCTACCAGAATATCCCACCAGAATATCCCCCATGGAGAGTCTGGAGTGTTTTCGTGTTTTTTGTCTTAAAGCAATGTATTTTTATTACTGTAAATTAAATTATTACTATATTTACCTGCTTATACCAAAGAAAACGACAGCGCATACTAAAAACGGCGCACATGAATTACAGTACAGACTATACAGGGGTTCCATCGGTATTTGACATTCTAGCATTGTGGGAGTGTACACTGGACAGTACGAATACGGGTTTACCTTTACATTTTCTTTCAGGGTAATGTATTAAGCGTTTTTTCACTACATGCAGGTGCTCTTGGAA
>JBBIGA010000027.1:8393331-8423331 GCA_037576975.1 Alestes dentex | reverse complement strand
AACCATCAATTCCTAAAGTTCTAGCATCCAGGTGGCTGCAAAACGCTGGTAAAACACACAACATGCTAACACAGCAAGAAGGGGAAAAAAAAAAAAAATTTCAAAAATGGACTTTGGTAAGGACGAAGACATTTTTGCTGACAAGAACACTGGCCAGTACATTTACCTGGCCATGTCAAGACAGTTGTAATCTAGGACATCTTAATACAAGCTACATAAGACAAGAACGTGAAATGAATGAAAAGGTTAAAACCTGAAAGTTCATTAATAGGTGCTAGCTAAGATATCTAGGACAATGAATGACCGTTATGTTTTAGGACAAGCGTATAAATGTTTTTGAGGACCATAAGCTTTGCATAGCTGAAACCTCCTGTGTGTCCCAGTCGCCAGACTGTGCTCTCCATCCAGTCCCCCACTGCACTGAGATGTCTGTTGATGAAATTGGTGCTTGTTTTGCGTTCACGTACCTAATGGGATGGTTAGCAAACGTCTTCTGCAGCTCTGGGGAGAAGGTTCTCCATGAATTTGGCATCAAAGAAGAAAAGTCGTGAATTAATGTGTTCACCAGCGTGGCATTTTCTGACTGTGACTGCTAGTTGTGAGCAGCCGGGTGGAGTAAAGTGGGCAGTACTGCTACAGAAAAGGAACAGAGATGAGATGTTTCATTTCCTGTGACGCCCTCTAGTGGGCACTGTGGCGCTACTGCCAGCTGAGTTAAATCCAGATGGGTTCAAATTGTTTGCGTCATTAAAACTCTGGGCAGAGCATTCAAATAATTTAGACTAGGACCTGTATGAGTGTTTATTGTAGACTAATGGAAAGAGACAGGCATGGAGACGAGTTGGAGTTTATGACTGTAAGAGACACAGTTGGTTCTCACTGCAAGCTAGAACTGTCCTCTTCGCAAATCAGTGCTTATGTTTTAAGCATTAGTTACAGTGCAGTGTCCTTCCTACCATTCAGACACACAGTTTCTGTTTTACAGACATACAAACCAAACACCGTCACGTGGTTTACATTTACCTCAAAATATAACAAGAGTGGGAGGGACCACATACCATTGCTGTCAGATTGAAACTTCATGGAGAAGGAAAAATGTTCTTTAACTTTCGTAGTATGTTAATGAAGCAAAATTTGACCCATTTTGAACCATTTCCATCCTTATGAAATTTGGACGCAGTGTCAAGGTTTTTTTCTGACAGCAACGATTTGTGAGTTTATGTTTTCAGGGAATGGAATCCACATCAGTGTTCACCAGCACATTCTAAAGATCTACATATGTTTGAAGCCAAATGTGTAAAAAAAAATGTCTGGGATCAGGTTTTGGCTTTCATATCCCAATCTTATATGGAGCTGATCCGCCTGAGGAGCTTCACTGATGGGGTCTCAGTTGGAGTGGTGTGAATACACTGATGGAGGACTCAGGTACAGTAACTGTGACATGTAACAGTACAGTGATCATCATAGGGTGATCTTAAGGGGCTTCACATGTAAATAAAGGAGAACAGGGCATGATGACGTCCATTCCAGATCAAAGTTGAGAGGTCAGAGATCCAGCAGTTCTGATGAAAGTCTCTGGGTAAGTCTCTGTGTGTTTGAGAGCACGGCCTCCCTTAGAAAGTCCACAACTCTCTGAGCCTTAAAAGAACAAACAACGACAACAAAAAAAAAACAAACCAAAAAAACAACTTCCACTAAACTCTGTGATTTTTGGTTTAACCAGTAACCCGCAGTAGTTTGTCTGTTGGCCGTGCCTGCCGTGATTTTAAGCTGGTTAAAAAGCTATGGGCTGCTGTGGAGACTTTTGGCAGAAGTGCAGGCTCTTGAAAAGCTAATCATTTGTGTTAAAATTTGTGTGGCAGATGCTGAAAGAAGTTGATGGCCGCAGCATGTTCAACCTAAAGAAAATAAAATGTGAGCATTAATATTCTCTGGATATGTTTTTAAGTTGCCTTTCAAATTCCTACTTTCTTCATTTCAGCTTCCCATAATGAGGGAGACCGTTGGGTGGAGGTGAAGAGGAAGAAATTATATGCATGAGCAACTGTGAATTAGTGCTGAATAGCTAAGAGGGTTTGGAATATTTCTATGTGTCTGGAGCTGAACTCGCAAAGAGTCTCTGCAACAGCACGTAACTGAAGCTGCTGAGGAGAAAACATGCTTCATGAAGCTCTTTTCTTCCTCTCCTCTTAACAGACAGCTACAAGGGTCTGCCGACAGATATCTCCTGCATTTGTCTTTAGGCATTCTTGATTAAGACACTTTTTGTCCCTTGTGTTCACCAGGATAGATTTATTTTGGTTTGAATTCTGTCCTTGATAAGATTCTGTCCCTGATTTGAATTAGTGCTCATTTGAGTGCAGTGACCATTTTCAAGTAGTGTCATTTAATGTGGAAATAAATCCATAGATGTCTCTTTTTTTTTTTTATATAGAAGAATCCATAACTACTTCACTACAACTTACTTTCTTAAATACCCCGTCTTATAGCCCTCCTTACTCTCTGCTCTACTCTGCCTACTACCGATGGCACCTCATCATTCGTTTAAGAGATACTCCAGATAGTACATACCATGATCTCAGCTGGTCAGTGTGAACTTCCATCAAACAAACACTGTATGTATCTCTCGAGTCAGCCATCATCAACCCTCAGAATCACATACATCTGCCGTAAACTCAACACATACTGTAGCCATTTATACCTCATACACAGTGTCGAATAGTAAAGTGTCAAATGGTAAAGTGTCCTGAGGACATTCACTCTAAGCACATTTACTCTGAAGTGCTTGGTGTGTATTTTTTGAGGGACCTGGTCTGGGAAAATCTTGGTTTGTAATGTTGGTGAATTGAAGGAACGTTTTTAAATACTGATCCTAGGTCTTGAGCTTCAAGTGTGAAGACATCATCTGGGAGACAAGGAGGGAGGGAGGAGAAAGAAGAGTTTTAGTGACTTAAAAAGATGCTGAGGAAGGTAGTAGAACATCAGGGAAAGAATGGGATGATTAGCTAGGACGTAAACTAAAAGAATCGATTGAAATACGACCTTTGACTTGCAGAGACAGCATGTCTAGACTAAGAATGTGCACATTTATGCTATTAGAGGCTAAATGACAAACTCATGAAATGTGCCATGCCTCTGAGGCAGTAAAAAAAAAAAAGATAGACAGACTTGCCTCAGAGCGTGTTACAATCCCATAAACCTGCCCTCCTGAGGGAGTGTTTCAAAGAGCCATAGCATGGCTTTCCTTGGGCTCGCTGCCAAGGTGGGCGAGAGCAGAAGCACAAAAGCCATTTGTTAAGGGGCTGTACATTTGTTTTTCAGTGTCAAATCGTACCAAGGGCATCTTACTGCCACATTCGCCAATTAGCATTTCGGGCATGCCATCTCATCTTTCAACTTACTTGAGAAAGGCAGCGATTTAGCCTTGCGTTTGCCCACTCTAGCTTGGAGCCCTACATATTTACGCCTCTGCCATTTACATGGGTTTGTGTGTGAGGAATAAAGGACTCCTTGCTTTGAAGATCTATTGTCACTGTGGAAGAGCCCATTTGATAGAGATATATGCACTTTTCCCCTTTTTCAAAGCCTTCAGCATTTACCTTATAACTCACAAAATAAAATGGCTTAGCCTCATATAGTTTAAAAATTATGTTGCTGCCTAAATCATGCTTGGTAGAGCAGGTAGACGCTCATATTTAGAACACTTATTATGTCAAAAAGCATTTGATTCATTGCAACTGTAGAGCAAGAACCTTAGAAATAAGATGCATCTCGTGCAATCATTTCAATATGAAGTAGCTCTACAGTTGGCTCTACATCTTTTGCTGTTGCAAAAACCATGAGAACCAAACTTGAACAAATCATTAAGAATAATATAAACACTTGCTGTATGTATATTTAACTGCAAAGAAGACCTGGTTCGCTGTATCTGTAATTATGTTGACAGTGAAAGAAAGAAGATCAGCTGTTGCACTGGAAAGCACCTTAGCAAGACTCTCAGTTCACTAACCTGCTTCCAGGACTTAATCCAGAGGAATTCATCGAACAGAAAAAAAGTTGACGTCAAATTCATTCCCAAAGTTGCTGGGTGTCGAAAAATAAATGAAACAAAACTTGGTTTGATGATGCCCAAAAGTATCCCCTCAGAATTCCACTGCGATGGTGCCTTGTTTTCTTTGGCAATTTCAGTTTTTTTTTCATGCTGGAGAAACCCTTCACCTCCCAACCCTGGTACCCATCACCCTCCCCATAGACCCTTTCACACACAATTTGAACTTCCAATTAAAGAGTCTTTCTCTTGGGCATAAGTGCCTTTCGGAAAGAGGTGGTCTTGGTGCCTCTGCTGAAGGAGGCACCACCCAAGGAGATCTTGGTCTTGCCACTGGTGACGGTGGAGGAGCCTAAAGTTGTGGTGCTCTTCCCACGAGAGATGGAGGAGTTGCCCATCATGATCTTGGTCTTGCCCCTCTTGATGGACGTGCTTCCCAGGTTGAGGGCCGTCCTGCCCTCCGTTATGCTGGTGTTACCCATGGTGGAGGAGAACCAACTTCAGGTGGACGACAAGTAGGGGTTCTCCTCCAGCAGCCAGCCTGGAAGGTGTTGATCACGTTGGGGTTGAATCTTGTCCCCTTTCCCTCGGGATGGTTTTTTTCCCCCCTTTTCTTCCTGATTTCACAGGATGAGGATGTAATGGCTCGTCACATTCCCTGGCAGCATACCCCAACGTTCGCAGACAGTGCCTGGCTGGATGTTACAAGATCCGTGTAACAAGTTCTGGGATGGGACCAGAATGCTTAGCGTGTTCAGTGCAACCCCCATGCAGCAGCATAAAGCCCCTTGTTGAGCAGCACGACGTGGGCTCCACAGGGCCACATACCTCCCCTGTGCGCCGTGAATGGACAGAGGCTGCCGTAGGAGGCCGCGGCACTATCTGGGGGCCGGGGGGACAGTAGATGTCATTGTCCCGTTGCTAAGGCGAGGCCGTAGAACACACTGAAGGACACATTGTTGAGGGGTACAATCGGTGGTGACATCACTAAGTTCCTTAGCATTGTTTACCCGTGGAACTGCTCCAGTGGTATCTTGGTTGATACTGTACATGGGTGCTACTAAAAGTGTGATGATGTATGAGGCACAAATAGCTTAGGATATTGTATCATTTGGCTTCATCTGTGTGACCTTCGTTAGCCTTGCAAGAAGATACCAAAAATACATTTAAATCTTTTTGAATTCTTAGTTTCACAAAATATTCCAACCTTTTCTTTTCTTTTTTTTTACAAAGCAAGCTCCAATTAGCTTTTATCTTCAGTTACTGAGATGAGAACAGATTTGATTAACTACATTGAGCAGAATGAACAATGAAACCTATTACAAAGCTTGTATCCATGTTGAGGTACAATTTATTAATAAGAATTGTTAGTTATCCTAGCTAGAAATAGCAGTCAGCTTGTTGCATTAGGATGTGTCTAGGCACCAAATACATGCGATATGTCTTTCAGTGGTTCCACACACTACATGCATTGGTCATGTCATCTAAGTGTCTGCGCCGTCGCCTTATATGACAAGACCTCCTGAAAAACAGTATCTTGTATCATTGGTTCTCTTGGGACACATGGCCTCGTGGGTGTGTACACATTACACATACCAGCTGGTTCATACTGAAGTCCTGCCAGCACACTGACAGCTCTTGCTTCCAACTTGCTACACAGTCACGACATTAGAATAATTCCCATAATCATCACACATCTGAATTTATTTCCTTTAAATCAGCTTAGACTTATCAATCATATTCCAACACAGGAACAAAAATTTCATACCAGATTCCAAGCTGATTAAAGGTACCGTAAATTTTGACGCTAGAACTCAGATCTAAGACATGCAAAGCACTTGCATCTTACAGAGCAACTGACCTGCTTGAGCATTCTTTATCCCAAAGTCTGTTTGTCGTGTGTATATGCATGTGTTCATGTTTATGTATTTCAGTCAGAGATGAAAATCCCAGTAGAGGTTCCATTGAGTTTCTTTGCCTCTTTTGAGGAGCGTTTTTATTACAGTTATTGACTTCTTCCCTTGACTTAAAGTGGCCTTACTTAAGGAGCTAGTGGTCTCTCCGTGTGTAACCGTGGTTGTACCCACCGCAAATGCAGTTTCTCCCCTCCTGAGTTTGGTCTTGCTCCTCGAGACGGCGGTCCTTCCCCATGAGATGGCGTTCTTGCTTCTTAGCAGTTTGGTTTTCCCTTTCGTGAAGGAGGTCTTTCTCATTAAGATGGATGCTATGCCTGCTGATCTCCGTGAGTCCCTTCTTGATGTTTCTTGCTGTGTTTCTTTTGTCGCGTTCTCATCTGATGTCTCTCTTGCTTTTGTTTGTTTCTTACTCCTCATTCCGAAGATTGTGGTGCTCTTTTCCATCTAAGTAGTTCGGCGCTTGGGCATTAGGGCCTTGCGGAAGGAGGTGGTGGTTTTGCCCCGGCTGAAACTGGCTCTGCCCAGAGAGATGGTGGTCTTGCCTCTCGTGATGGTGGAGTCCCCCATGGATGTGGTAGTGACCCCGCGGGTGATAGAAGACTTGCCCATGGTGATGGATGTCTTGCCCCGGGCTATAGAGGAGCCACCCACAGACAGGGCTGTCTTCCCTTCAGTAATGCTGGTGTTCCCCATGAAGGCATGAAGGGTGTCACCTCTGGAAAATTCTGCCAGTCTTCTGAATTTTGGTTGTGTGGGTTAGAGCAGTCTCTGCATGCCAGAGCCCTGCAGGTTGGCTGGTGCAGGAACGCCGTGCAGGGTTGGGGGAGATCCACAGCGGCAAAACTGTACCCGTTCAGAGAGCAGCCCTAAATAGATCAGGCGACTACTCGTAGTGTGAGTGGGTGGAGAGAAAGAGTGTGTGGGTGTTTGTGTTTAGGGTATTCTGTCATTTCTGTGAAGCTGATCTTAAAAAAAAAAAAGCAGACACAGAGGTTGGAATGGAACCCAGGCAAATGGACAAAGGTCGTCACGCCGACAGTAGCGTTGCCCCACAAGGACTCTGATTGTGATTGCCGCTGTGGTAATAGGGAAGGACATCTGAAGAGGCACATTGTGTAGCACACAGGACAATTGGGGGTGACCTCAGTGGCCTACTGTGGCACCACTCCCAAAAGCTGCCGGTCCTTCAGAATGGAGAACTGAGAGTGTGTGTGCGTGTGAGAGATCACTCTGGTTCAGTGATTCTCTGTAAATTCTGTCAAAATATAAGTGCTTTTTTATGTGTCTGTTTCAGGTTTTCAGTAAAGACCTTATTGGAGAAGTACACAGCTGAACCCATCGATGACTCATCGGAAGAGTTTGTTAACTTTGCTGCTATTTTGGAGCACATTCTCAGTCATCGCTTCAAGGGTAAGATCATTAACTCTCTTGAGTGAAAGTAACTGTTAATCAAAACACATTAGTACTGAGCAATAAGACGTTTTTGTTGTGCTGGGTCAGGTCCAGGGGGCTGGTTCAGTTCAGATGGACAGAGAAGTTTCTGGGACTATGTGCGCCTGGCCTGCAGTAAAGTTCACAACAACTGCATCAGCAGCATCGAGAACATTGAAAACATCAGCACCTCCCGAGCCAAGGCAAGAGTCGCTGCCTCCTCTGCACTAAACACTTTCTCTCCCCTCCTGACTATAATTAGCCATCTCACTTCTTCTTCTGCAGCTTCCTATTCAGCGCCCTGAGGAATAAACCAAAAATTCTGCCACTCGCTGTGTAAATATGTAATTTTATGCTTTCATCTGGTCCACTGTGGAGTAGCCATGGTGCTGCATTTCAGAACACTCCGTCACTTTTCTCTGGCTTCTTTTCTTGTTCAGTCTTGGCTATATGTCAGTTGTCCATTTTCTCTGATGGTCTGTCCTCCTACTTTCTGTAGGGCCGGGCATGGATTCGCATGGCTCTCATGGAGAAGCGTCTATCAGAATATATTGCCACAGCCTTAAGAGATACTCGGACCACCAGGTTAGAATGGTCTTGCATTGTTTATGTCTGTTCAGACCCTACATGAAAGAAACTACAGCACAAACAACCTCTCAAGTAGTACTTCAAAACATTTTTCTGAAAATGGTGTAGCACTGTGTTACCGAAATTCTTGTGTGAACTATGTTGTTTTTGGGCCTAGATCACTTTTGCCAGCTATGTGAACATAACTTTCTGTGTTTGTGTGTGTGTGTGTGTGTGTGTGTGTGTGTGTGTGTGTGCGCGCGTGTGTGTGTGTACGTGTGTGTGTGTGTGTGTGTGTGTGTGTGTGTTTGTGTGTGTGTGGTCTTAAGGAGGTTTTATGATGATGGTGCCATTATGCTTAGAGAGGAAGCTACAGTCCTGACAGGGATGCTGATTGGGCTCAGTGCTATTGACTTCAGGTGAGAACGTCTGTAGAAAGTGAGCACATTATCTCCACAGACTTTACTGAGAGAGACTAACATTACAGCGTGCATCTACTACGGCCTAATGATTAACATCTCACTCTGCCAAGCTGTGATTCGAAATACTTTAACACCATAGCTGTGAACTACAGAGACACAGTGAGCATTCTAATTATCTTGTCTTCTGTATTTCTCTCTTTCTCGCTCTCTCTTTCTCTCAGTTTCTGTTTGAAGGGAGAGGTATTAGACGGAAAGACACCCGCTGTGATTGATTACACACCGTACCTGAAATTTACCCAGAGGTGAGAAATGTCATTTCAAATGAAGGATTCCCTCTCCTTCATGCGAGAGTCTGGCTTGTATCAAACCTGACCTCAATGTCTGAGCCCTGGTGACCGCTGCTATATTTTTGCAAGCTTACAGATGTGAATATGCTGGCTTTTGCTGGATAGCTTGTTCAGTGGATCAGCTGCTACAAAATCATCCACAGTATGACACACGTCAACAAATGAATCAGGTTTACAAATATTTACAAATAGTCAGAAAGACAAATTGAGATGCTATTTAAAAGTAATAGCACCTATCAGTAGCTCAAACACTTATATTTGGGAGCCCCTTCCCAGCTACAGTAAAGAAGCACTGTTGCAATGCCTACAACAGTCTAACAGAGTAATCACACTACATTTTACAGCAGTATGACACTTTTTTATAAACTTGAAAATAATCCCGAATGTCAGTTTTAAGTAGTTATAGGCATCAAAATGTGCATTAAAAGCTCTAAATGTTTGTGTCAACCCCATAATATAGCAAATCCCCTGAGAGCACCAATAGAAATGGACATTGTATCTGAAATCTTTATTACAAACAAAATTGAAATATTCATAAAGTGCTTGACAGCAGCATGTCTAAAATATTTTAAGGAAACCCACTCACCACCCCTAATTCTAACTGCAGGGATGCAGAGATCTCCAGTGGAGAACAAAGCTAGGGGCATTTCCCTACATCAAATACATCACAATGCATTTGGCATAAAATCACAGTTAGGCTGTGTGAATCGACAGTGTGGGATAAAGGCAAATCTTATTTATCTTCCGACCTTTTGGTGGAGCTGCTGTCCAAAATAATCAGCTCCTAGTCTTTTGTTAACAAGCAGTAAAATGATACAGATGCCAAAGATTAAACCTAATATTTTTATTTGAAAAAGGGTTAGGACTAGCTATAGTAACCCATTCATACCATCTGCCCCTGACCAACAGCATCTGCGAAGATGGCTGTTTGAGATTTGATGACAATTGTGAAATCTACGGGGGCTTGCAAAAGTATTCAGCCCCCTTGGTGCAGATTTGTACAAGTATTTTTCCATTCTGTGTTTTTAGTGTGAACTCTTATACTGTCACAATACATTTCCAAAGTCAAAATGAAAATTTTTCTGCAGATATTTAATTAAAAAACAAAAACTCAAAGATAGGGTTTGCATTAGTACTCAACCCCTACACATTAATACTTCGTAGAGAAAGCTTTTGCTGCAGTAGCGGTCATAATTCTTCCATAATTCATCAATCGCATCAATGTCACTTTGAAATTCATAGTATTTGTGAAACGTTCTTAATAATAAAAGTCTCCTACAGCTATTTCGATTCATGTGTTTGCCATCCATTGTGTATCTGTACTGATAGTGTTTGTATATTGATTCTGTCATTATGAGTATCTGAGTGATGCTGTTGCTATGCTTGCTCTGTAGCTATGACTACCTGAGTGATGAGGAGGACCGGCACAGTGTGGACAGCAGTGCGAGTGAGGACAGTGTGGCTGAGCATCCGTACATTCCCCTGGTCACTGATGAGGAGAGCTGGAGTACCAAGTGCCGCAAGATGGAGCAGAGGTTCAAGATAGTCTATGCTCAGAAGGTGAACACACAAAACACATGCCTGTATATACATGTATTTCCATAATCACACATTTAAAAAGGGACAAAGTAATAACTCTCCAGTGTTTCAAAGGACACATATACACTATATGGACAAAAGTATTGGGACACACCTCTTCGTTATTGAATTCAGGTGGCCCTTTACTTCCAGTGAAGGGCAATCTTAATGCTTCAGCAGACCAAGACATTTTGGACAACGGCAACTTTGTGGACACAGTTTGGGGAAGAACCTTTTCAATTCCAGCATGACTGTCCCCCCAGTGCACAAAGCAAGCTCCATAAAGACATGGTTGGATGAGAACTTGTCTGGCCAACACATTTTGGGAGCCAGGTCTTCTCATCCAACATCAGTGTCTGACCTCATAAATTCTGTACAGAATGAACGAGTAAAGCCTTACAAGAAAAGTGGAAGATGTTACAGCAGAAGGGGATACCAACTCCATATTAATGCAGTGTCATTAAAGTCCCTGTTGGTGTAATAGTCAGGTGTCCCAATACTTTTGTCCATATGGCGTTTATAGTTATATATGTGTGTGTGTGTGTGTGTGTGTGTGTGTGTGTGTGTGTGTGTATTTTATTTGTGATTCTAATCAGGGTTATCTGGAAGAGTTGGTGCGGTTGCGAGAGTCACAGCTGAAGAATGTGGAGACAGAAAATAAGAGACTAAATGCTAAACTGGAGGATCTGCAGATCCAGAGCCAACAAGAGAAGAAAGAGCTGGAGGCCATTATACTGGAACTACAGGCACAACTGTACATACACATTTAAAAGTATCAGTTTATGTACATATTAATGATGCACTATAAACAGACTTATGCTCCAAACATGGATCAGCAGTGGGCCAGTTTAATATTTTTATAATAAATTGTAAAAATAGGCTCCAGAACCCACCTGGTTAGGATAAGCAGCTCAGAAAATGGGCGGATAGATAATTATGTGTGACACAGTTTGATGTAGCATTTTATTTGATTTATGACATTTATATGGCTGATCATTTATTTTTCCATTATTTTTTATTAGGTTCAAGTGCCAGATAGGGCCAAAAATGTTAATTATATTATTATGGCTTTGGCTAATAGAAAGTACTGGAAAGGTTTTATGTGTCCATTTAGGCCACATAAGTTAGTCTTTGGATTTGAAAAGGGCAAATAACAGTAGTGCTGTTTAGTGATTGTTAAATCTAAATAAAAAATCACATACCCCCCCCCCCATGAAAATGTTCAGCACTCACTGTGTGACAATCATTCTTTCAGCTATGTGCTTAATACATGCATATGATTAATACATAAACATGCAGTCCCGCATACAGAAAGACATGCAGTGCCATAAACATTACAATAATAACAACATTACTCTCTGTGGAATGCATCTTATGCATGCCATTTTCTACCCCCACAGTCACGTGATCTCTCTCTCTCTCTCTCTCTCTCTCTCTCTCTTTCTGTCTCTCACTCTCTCATATCTCTCACTTCTTTTTTTCTGTTCTGTTGCCCTCCTGTGTACTGCAGGACTGGTGTCATTCCATGTGAATCTGCCCATTTGCCAAAAGACCAATCAGTTTCATTAGTCAGTCGGTGGCCATCTACACGGGCTGCCAACAACCAAGGAGATGTAAAACTATTTCGCCGGTAAGTATGTGGGATCGGAGAGTGCAAATACACAAAATGCATTTGTCTGAATTTTAAGTGTTTATAAAGTATATGTTGTAGGTGCAGGCTTTACATACTTTACACTTCATACAAGAAATAGCAATGTTAAGAGTGTTATTAATGCCACTTTGACTGTATCAGCTTTGCTGTGCCCAAAATGGTCACAAATAGATACACAGCATTTTGAAATTAAAGTTATGAATAATTTCATATTTTCTGTGTTTATTCATTTGTTTAGGAGAAGTTTTCACAGTTTGACCTTTTCTAGTGACATCAATCTGAATTCAAAAGATTCCCTTAAGAGGGAGGAAAAGCAGAATGGAGAGACTGCCTGGTGCTCAGCAGGTAAACACACACACAGACACGCACACACACACACACACACACACACACACACACACACACATTTATATTCTGGCCTTCAGAAACCCAGTTTGTTGTAATAAGCTATCAGCTGTATCACTGGCTGAACTCTGAGTGGGTGATGGATTGCAGGTCTTCCAGTTACACTGTGGGTGAGAACACGTGTTTCTAACATATGATGTTGTTGTTTTGTTCTTTTTTTTCTTTCCTCTCTTTTCCCAGCCAAAGACACCACTCCGTCTATGCTGGGCCTGTGTGGGTCTCTGGCCTCTTCCCCCAGCAGCAAGTCTCTGGCCAGCCTCAAATCCAACGAGTATTTGGTCAACATCAGCACAGAGCCCAGTCCTGCTCTGTCCCCTAGCTAGGGGGGTCAGAGTTCAGCCTAACGAGTGAAAAGAAACATGACCCCTACCCTCTTTTCAACTCTCTTCACCCCCATTCAGACTCACCAGAATCATTCATCATTAGGAAAGAGCCTAACTGCTCTGGTCAGGGATGCCTTTCTCAGTCTTTACTGAGAAAGTATTGAATTTTAGCGTGAACGGTGTTGTTATCCTCTTCCATCTCTAGTGAATTTGTAGTAATTCCATATAATCTCCCTTCATCTCTTCCATCCTCCACATGTCAGAATGATCATATGATGAGAGACAAGGGCGAGAACGAATTTGTGCTCGTTTGTCTGCATGAGAACTGACCTCCATCCAGAATGACTGTAAATGTCTTCACCTGATGTGCTTGTGCCACCTACAGTTATGCCTGGTGTTGTGTGTGTGTGTGTGGGCAGCAGCAAATGTAAAATTAAAACGTAGACCTTCTAATAGCTCTCCTATGTTTGTAAAGCTTTGATTGGCTTGATGAGTTGTGCTGCTTCATTTGTACGTTATACACCGATCAGCCATAACATCAAAACTGCCTGATGTTCCAAAGGTCCCCCTGGCACCAAGACATTAGCAGCGGATCCTGTAGTTCTGAAAGTTGCGAGGTGGGGCCTCCATAGTTCAGACTAGTTTGTCCAGCACATCCTCACTGCTCGATCTGACTGAGATCTGGAGAATCTGGAGACCAAGAGCAACACCTTGAACTCTTCGTCGTGTTCCTCAAACCATTCCTGAACTATTATTGCAGTGTGGTCTACAACAGTGTTTAGGTAAATGGTAAGTATCAAAGTAATATCCACATTAATGTCAGAGCTCAAGGTTTCCCAGTGGAACATTTCGGTAGAAGACAGGGGTCAGCATGGGCACTCTGACCATTCTGTAGCTTTGCGTCCCCATACACAAAAAGCTGTGATACTTCGTGTGTTGTGACACCTTTATATCATGGCCGGGATTAGGTTTTTCAGCAATTTGTGCTACTGCTCTTCTGTGGGATTGGAACAAATGGGACAGCCTTTGCTCCCCATACGCATCAGTGAGCCTTGGGCCCCCATGACCCTGTCTACGGTTCACCTTTTGTCCTTCCACGCAACACTTTTGTTGGTTCTGACCACTTCGTGCAGGGAGCACCCCAGAAGACCTGTTACTTTGGAGATGCGCCTAGTTGTCACAGTTTGAACCTAGTTGAAGTTGCTCAAGTTGCCCATTTTTCCTCTTTCAAACATGCCAAGAACTAAGAGTGTTCAATCACTACCTAGGATATCCCACCCTTTGACAGAGGCCACTGTAACAAGATAATCAGTGTTAATAATTTCACTAGTCAGTGATTTTAATGTTTAATGGCTGATTGGTGTAAATTTTATGTAGTGGCAGTGCTTTCATTATTTTGGGAATAAAATGGTCCTCCTTTTGGTTATCTCAGTTCATATTTGTGTGCATCTGTTTTTACTTGTAAATCACTGAAATTGTTGCGTGTGGAGGGTTTTTATTTTCTAAAATAATAGCTCAGATGTTAACTTTTGGACAAGATTTATCTGATATACAAGTCTATAGATGAATTAAAATATGTAAACTGACTGGGTGAATTTGCACGAACTATTGGGTCCTATTACCTTGAGGGAAGGGACCTCTGGTGGACTGTCCTTGTTATTGACATCAAGCTGTCCGTATTGTCTTATTTTTGTGCAGAGAGCAAGTGGCTGCGTGATGTAAAATAAATCATGTTTTGAGGACATTTCATATTTGATAAGAATAAAATACACACCTAAAAGTAACCACTAAGAATATAATATATAATGCCATAATTGGCAATGATCTTTCTATTTAAACCCTGCTTTCACTTGCACAAGCTAGGAGGAAAGAAAGACGCAATATTAATATGTGAATTTATAAGGATTTTAGAAAGATCTCCACTGATCCACAAGCATGTTTTAAACTCCAAACATGAGTGTTAGTCGTGTGGGCGGGGACAGCTGCAGGGTAGCGCCCACCTGAGACGATCGATATTTGCAGCGCCCAATAGGATGGAAGTAGTATCTCTCAGTAGCCAATCATATTGAGAGCATGTGCTTGGGCACGCCCTCTCCAACACGAGTATGTAGACTGTTGTCAGATAGTGAAGAAACTGGCAGGAGACCAACAATGTAGAGGAGCTCCACAAAACTGTAACATGTTCAGGCCAGGCTTCACTAAAAGGTCGGTGCGTTCATGTTTGGGTTGCTTACGGAGAGGTATTCCGTAAGAAAAAGCCACAGTGTTTTCATTTTTAAAGTTTTTGCTTTTAAAAAGAAGTTTTGGGGGAATAATTGTCTTCACAAAAGAAATTAGCTGGCTGCTAGCAAGTGAGCTAGCATAAACAAACCAGATATCTCTTTGTATGGAGGCATCGAGAGAACATCAGTAGCTGAGGTCTTGAGACACATATCTGAAAACTTGGGGGATTCTCAGACTTTGTAAAAGCCCACAACAAGAAAGAAGCGTGCTTTTGGGGGGATGTCGTGCTGGAGTGGAAAGGCCCGGGGGGGCAACCAGGGTCTTCAGCCTCTCAGAGCCACTGTTCCCTTTCAACTCCACAACAAAACCCCACCACGTTGCTGCAGAGATGCACTGTCAGGTATGGGTATGTACAGAGCTATTTAACTTTTTTAAAACCTGCATATTAACATGCTAAAACATCATTAAAATATAAATTTCTATGATCTCTATATTCCCATGTCCCACAGTGGCTTGTTCTGTACTAAGCTATTTTTTTGGTTGAAATGCACTGTATTCATAGTATTTTTCAATTTTAGTTACCTTTTCTGAGGAAAAAAGGGTCACAGTGCTCTTCATTTATGTGCACCCACTTTTGTGTCAAAAAGAAACCAAGAAGTACATGCTATTTAAGTATTAGGGGTCTTGAGAAGGCACTAAACTTAGTGCCCAGTTTTCAGTGTTCAAATAAGCAAAACTGCCAAAAGGAAAAAGCAGCAGGAAAAGAGCAATGCCCATATCACACTTTGTTGACACATTATTTTAGACAAGAGTCATGCAAGGCTGATGCAGAAAGAGATTTCCAACTATGGCACCTTATTTGGGTGTAGTATTATACATGTTTTGGTTTTGCATGCAACATGAACCCAATCAGGAACTTTCCAGTCTTGGGATGAGGAGTTAGTGCTGTTTGGGGGTTGAGATCTCAGGATTGAGGATTGCTGGTTTTAGGTGTAATCCAGAAAATGTTGGTAGTTTTTTATTCCTTGTTCCTTACCATTATTCATGTATTTATTATCACTGTATTTGTACAGTGTACAAAGTATACATATAAAATTAAATATACAAGTATAACAGGCATATTAATTAATGATAAGTACACTGGCATGGGAAAGAAGGAATGCATTGTGTGCATCAGATATTAAGTTGTCTAACAACAGCAGCAATACACTATTAAGTATGCCATTAGTGCAAGCATGTCAATAAAGTGCAGTTAAGGTAGCCGCTTTGCATGGTTATGTTGTATGATAGCGAAATGTACCCTCATGAGCCTTCTTTTTTTGTTTAACTCAAGGCTACTAACAGCATGGGGCTTGATTTCTCCACTAAGGCTTTTAGGCCCTGATATGGGCCTCTGGTTTTGTGGAAAGCTATTAGGACTAGAAAACACCAGTTATTTCTTTTGCATAAGAAGGGTCTTAAAATCTAAAAACAGACTGGACAAGTCACCACACAGACCAGGCCTAGATAAAGCCTAAAGTGACTTTTCAATGGTGATTCACCATTGACAGTACAGTTTAGTCCCAAAACTAGGCTTAATCTATGTTTGAGTCTTAGTTTAGGATACTTAGGCCCAGTTATTTGGTCATCAGAGGGTCAACGTTTTATAGAAGCATTGTGTTTATTGACTAGGCTTTTGTAAAGTGTTTGATTCATTGGTCCGATCAAATTTTCCATCAGGTGAGAAGCAGTGTACATTAGCACGTTTGGCTGTTGGGTTTCTGCTCTGTTCATGGCTGAGCTGTGTGTGTAACTCAAGTCCATGTGCCAGAGCGTGTTTATTTTAGTAGCCAGCTTTCTGTGCTCATGGGGAATGGAGCTGTTGGGGGGTGGGGTGTGGATAAGTTGAGCAGCGCAGAACAGTGAACCAGGTTTTTGCAGTGTTTTGCAACCTACTCGACACCACATGCTTGAGGTTTAACATCTGCTGGCGAGGCCGGAGCTCCTAACACGTTTTCAGCAGTACAATGAATGAGGCCATGGTGAGACACCAAAGGCTGGTGGTGTTGTGGTGAAGGCTAAATATCAAAGTGGCAGAGAAGAGCTGGGTCTTTCTGGGTCAAATCACTGGGCCTAAACAGCACCCGGATGAGAAACTAGAGACAGTGTGTGGTACGAAGTCATGTCAAAATTATGTGCTTTTAATGCTTTCTAGAGCTCCAAAAATCTACATTTGTAACAGCCGGTCAGTGACAAGTGGACGCTGGGAAGATGGTTATTCATGACTTTTGTTAACCGCAACAGGCACTGCATGCTAGTAACCAGACCAGGGGCCATTTTTATCAGCTATCGCAAGAACACTGATCTAAGATCAGGTCTCATCACTTCCGTGGACTATGCAGACCTAAGCTCAGCATTCTTACTTTCAGACACTTGATAAACATGGGTTTCAAAACCTAAATGTGTGCGTTAGAAACTTGCTCCAAGATTTCCAATTAGTTTTTAAAAGTAAGGTGCTCAAACAGCACTGTCTACTTTCTGATGTAATGGCTCCAAATATATGGGGATTGTTATTTTATTTGGCATTGAACTAACTATAATTAAAACAATGGATGTGCCAGAGACATAAAAGCAGGATACAAGAAAGTATGTCTGTTGTCAGAACAAAACCCGGTATCTCCATTTTTATATTTTTCCAGTTTTTAACATAATTTGTATTGGCTGTCATTCACACTGTTAAAGATTTATGATGATTGGACCAATAAAAATGGTCCAAAATGTGTTGAATAAAATCTTGTTACATTAACCTACATTGAAAATGTTGAATTTTTCCTTCACGTGTAAAGTTAGTTAAAAGGTTTTGTCCTGACACCAACAATATTGCAGATATCGAAGGATATATTCAATTTATATTGTTTTGGCATACAGTATATTTTTTTAAATAGGAAAATCCCAATGGTCTGCATTAACATTAGGGCTCTTTACCACTTCACCACATACTTTTCTAAGTGGTTATTCTGTAACGTGCCTCTGTGTCTCTCCAGTTGAGTGTAAGACAAAGGCTCGTCCTCCAAAGCCAACCCTGCGACGGACTCTTTCTCTGGACACGCTGGTGGGGCCGTACCTGCAGGGCCACTGGCCCAAACAGCCAGAGAGTCAGAATGTAACCTGTGTCAACGACAAAGCCACACAGGTAACCAACCCATCCACTTTTACTACACAAACCACATCAATTTGCTACACATAGAAAAGGTGTAAGCCAAAGTGTTGATTTGATCTTTAGAGAGTAATGCTCAGTGGGACTGATTTCGGTTTTGGATGATACTGGCACTCATAATACCTGTAAAATTTACATAAATCTAAAATCTGGTAGTTTATAAAACAAGAAGTCTTGTTGTAAACCAGACATTTTCTTCTGAGGGATTTGTGGTTGATCTTGAAGAAATTTAGAGAAAACTCAGCTATGAGGAGCAGCCATGTTGTTCTTTCTAAATGGCTTCCACATGGGCTTGAAGGGCTGCACAGAAATGACTGGCGGATTTCTGCTCTGTGAAGTTAACAAAATGTCTAAGAACCCCCCTGCTGGGATGCTCTATATAGCGGTCACTAGTATTTTTATGGTCCTTTTCTGATGGACATGTTTGTCTGGTTTTGTGGTTGACACCAACCAAAATAAAACTTTTTTTTTTTAACTCCAAAGACATATATTGAGTTTTTTGTTTTAATAAATTTGCCATTTTACTACATTCTGATAAGAGCAAACAGCTTTGATCAGTTATGTCTTCAGTGCACAAAGTACCAATTTTTGTGTTTTATTTTCTAGAAAGGGAGGGTGAAGAAATGTAGCTCTTCTATCACAACTGCACAAACAAATGTGACCTTTTGCAAAGATGGCTGTTTACAGTATTGAAATTAGTTTTCGGAGGATGAAGATGATCTTGGGTGTGAAGAAACATCTCAGGTCAGGAGAAAATGGGCTAGATTGTAGGCTTGTTTTACTTAAATCGAAGGTAAACTTGCACAAACAAAATGTGCCCTTTTGTTTTCTTCAGGGTTCAAACTATTACCCTGACCTAAAGCTTGATTTGATGTTTTTAAGAGTCTTACATTTAGATGGCAAGTCCTAATTCAAAGACAGAAACAGGCCACCAAAGTCATCTAAAAGCTACTGCAGAGTGGCCACGAAGCACAGCTTTACCACATGGGATAAACATCATCGTTTTCCATGTTGTTATTTATAAATCTATTTATATAGATTTACCGGAATATGTAAAGATGCTTAGATCATGGAATAAAGTAAAAGGTGAGTAACATTTGTCTGTTTTTTGTAATTTTGTAGGAAAAATCCCTTAAACCTTTTTATTTATGTAGCACCTTTATCAAACCCAAGGTCTCTGTGAAAACTGAGCATTAAGTAAAACAAATTATTGATAGTTATCAGTATTGAATGAACTCCCACTTTTTATTTATTATGGGAATACTTCACAATATTTTTCACAGTACAGCATATGTTGCAGTATTGTTTTCATGCATCATTTCACATTCTATGCTGCATTAAATCCAGTTAACCAGAACTAACTAGGGTCTCTCTGTAATGAAATATACACCTGGTCGGTGTTGTAGAAGTATTGCTATCCACCATATGCACAGAAAAGCTATACGCAGAAGAACGATCGTTATATTTCCGGCGTGGAAAGTTCTTCTATCCACTCTTGCGTCATTTTAAACATGCCCGTTAACTCAGGTCCATTGTAGTGTCTGTGCTGTTGAAACACACGCTGCCCCCCGTGAACAGGGGTTTGTTCAAGCTTGCAGTGTCGCTCAGCAGGCTACTGGTGACTGGCCAACCAGAAAAGGAAGGTTTTGTTTATCTTGACCTTCATGGTCTTCGCTTAGCCTTAAGGCACTCATGTATACATACATACACACACTCACTTGGAGTGGTTCACCAACCCACATATTCAAACTGCTCTTTCATATTCCTGTGATCTTTTACACCTCCAATATGATGATGAATGAACTTTACTGCTTTCTCACCCTCAACACAATTCCTAACTCCACCTAGACACTGCACACAAATGACTGCATGCAGATGAAACCAGTGCAACAGAAGAGCTAAAGAGCACTTCTCAGTTCTATTGTATCAGCTCTCAAACCCCCCACACCCTTAAAAACCCTGTCAACCTTCTTTTGGGGCCTCTGAAACTTTACCCCAGTCATGTAGATCTGCTTCCGGACCCAGATACTGCTGGTCTGTTTATAGACGCTGATCCCATGATCAGTCTCCTTATTTTATTAAGGCCTGGCTCAGGGGTTTTGCTGGACGCAGAAAAAAGGTTTAAATATAAACTCAGTGTTACACTGGCGTGGTGTCAGGGACATGACATTCCTCCACATGTCCCACCTTCGGATCCCCTCCAGACCCACTTTTGAGGACAGTTTGCAACCTTGCTCTCTCATGATGCAGCCCTAGAGGGGGTGACCCCTTTCTTGCATGTTAAATTTATGTGCTGATGGCTGCATGCCTTGACCTCCTCAAGAAGCACTGGAAGAATGTCCTGTGACAAGACACTGCCATACCAGAGGGAGAAGGACCAGATCCATGCTGTGTTTTGTACAGTGAGGACTCCCCCCATGCTGAGAGGTTGTCTGGGTTGAGGCCACGGCTGCAGAACCCTTTGAGAGGAAACGGTGATCAGCAAACTGTCTGGGGTTAAGTGTTTGGCGGAATCTGATCTGAAGGAGAAGGCCACCTGTTGGGAAGTTTCTTGGTTCGGAAGGAGAAGATCTAACTATGATCTTCGTGTTCACTGACACACACACACACATTCACACAGAGGAAGTGTGATGCAGCTGTAGCAGAGTCACGCTCATGTCGGTGCAGCTAAACGGTCGCAACGCTAAAGGCTCGGTGTTTTTCTGACAGACCCTCAGCCACTTCCTCCCAGAGTGTCATCCGGGGTCTGCGGCTACAAACCGAAGGCACGGAGGGTGTCTCATGGCGGTATGGATATGCATGTGTGTGGCCAAAGATAAAATTGAGAGTGTAGGATAAAATAATGCATCTCCAAACGTTTAACTATGACCAAATGTTGACCGATTATTACGTGAGCATAGATAATGTAAATATGGAAACAACATAAAGAGGAGCCAATTGGATGTCAGCTCATCATCTTATGTTATTAATGTGTTTTTATCAGATGTTCATTTTTTTATTATTTCTTGTCCTATACTTTCTTAAATGCACGTAGTTCTGGACTACATTTTCTCTTCAGAGGAGAATCTCTTTAGAATACCGTGTAGTTTGGGATTATGCCTAATGCCCTGGGAAACCAACCCTATGCATACATTAATGTCCATACATCCCTTCTTATTAATGGATTCAGCTACTTTAAGGTGGCCCCATTGCTTGTAGATGCCCAGTTAGTGTAATCCTCACTAAAAAAACACAACAGGACGTTCTGAGGCTGCCACACATGAGCCCAAAGAAACCATAACCAAGTGCTGGCTGGAAGGGTGTAAGACCCCGAACATTTGGGTGTGGAGCAGAAAAGCTCTGTCCAGTATTTTTCGGATACCTTGGAGTGGTGTTTGTGATCCACAGATAATCCAAGATCACTGCCTGTCCTCACTCGTGGTTGAATACAGTCAAATCCTTGTAGCAATGTTTCAACACTAATGTGTAAAGCATTCTCAGAAGAGTGGAAGCCATTACTGCAACAGAGTGGGAACAAACTCACTATTAGCACACTTGCTTTCAGAAGAAATGTTGGATGATTGTGTCTATGGGCATTCAGAAACATTGTGTATTTTATTTTTCAGTGTTCCATTAAATATGTTTGTGGTCCTTGTGACAAACGTTCATTTTCATAGTCTTTTTAAAGTGTGGCACTCCTGTTCTGTGCATGTGTTTTGTCCACTCTAACTTGTTCCCAAACCTGAGAAATTCAGTGTATAGTAAAACGCTGGAGTATATATTTGGCATTTCACCCATCACTTGTTGCTATTAAGAGGTTTGCCTACAGAAACGGGACAGAGGGTGCAGATGCGTACAAAGTGCAATATTTTTCTGTCATGCTAGTCTAGGCACATCTGTTTGTGTGAGTGTTCACAGGTGTTAATAGCAGGTGTGTTGCGTGCTCTTCGTGTCATATTCAAATGCATTCTCTGGGGTGAGGAAACCTCTTTCAGTTCCATCCAAAACCAGAGTAAAAAGAGGTCACAACCTCTTCAGTCAATGAGTTACACCTCTTTTAGTAAAATGATGTGGAACCTGCTGCAGGCCTCCTCATGAACTGGTGCATTGTAGTAGATCCACAATGATAAACCGTGCTGGCAGGATTAGACATGCTGTGCCGTAACTTGTTCAGCAAGTAATTATAAAAAGCTGCACTGTATAGCATGTCAGCCCATTCTGAACTGAAACCGGCGGTTATGTTTGATTAAGAAACACAAAACTCAAAAACCAAGCATTAGGTAATTTTCTGTGTAAAGCAGGAAAAAACACTTGAATCAGCGCTTTAATTATGACTAAGAAATGTCAGTGTGACTAATGGTTTGAGTGGGCTTTCAGACATTTTACTTAATCCACAGGTTAAACTCTGGCTCATTTAAAAAAATATTTGTTCATTAAAAGTAGCGTAAACGTAGAATGTTGTATTACTGCACTAGTGTTTGTAACAGCTGTGTAGTTATGTAACATGTATTAAAATGGATTAACAGACCTTTGATCAGTCTGTGTAAACATCTTTGTCATTCTTTCTTTGTACCTTTTCCTCTTTTCCTATTTTTGTACCTCTGTGTTCATTTTTTTACTCTTTCTTTCTTTTTCTTGTTTCCTTTTTTCTATTTTTCTCTTTTTCTTTATTCCTTTTTTCATTCATTTTATCCTATCACTCTCTTTCTACTCATAGACCCCAAGTTCCTGGACTGAGGAGACTCGGGGCAGAAGAGGGGGAGTGGGGCACAAGCGCTCGGCATCATGGGGTAGCGCTGAGCATCTGAGAGAAGTCAGTGCTTCTCTGGTTATGCCAGAACATATTCCAAAAAATCAAGCTTATTATTGTGTGTTCAGAATACAGAGCATTCAAATGTAGTAAAATGTGTATATTTACACTGACACGCTCCTACAGACAGGGGATCAAAAACTGTTGCTGCATAGACAAAAAGGTGCATGTGGCACAGTATAGAACAATGGAGTGAAATGGAAAAGGCAGGAATTACTAACTTGAATAGATTTACCAAGGTATCCAATGTACATAGGTGTAAGGACATACCACAGTACATCCCAGAAAAGACACGAGTAGTTTCTCTAGTGACTATCAATACTGTTTAAATTCCTAACTCAAAATGAATGTTCTTCTTGTGAACTTTTTTAGGGTAGTTTTTGTTGCTGCGTTGGAAAATGAATAACTGAGCCTAGCATGTTAATCTGGAACACAGCACATGTCTGCTGTTTCTCATATCTCCTCACTCTCTGTGTCAGGTTGCTAAGCTAAGGCACTCGCTGCAGAAGCGCTCCAGACACGCACCTCCTGCTGCAGGCTTAGACCGCCCTCATCAGCCCCCACCTACCATCCACATACACTCACCCGGAGCCACACAGGTAAAAATATACAGTACCTCACACATTCACTATGCACACCCTTCAGCATGTACACTACTCTCTATGTCAGCAGAAAAGAATGCGTATGTGCATGCATGTTTTGCTTATGTTTAGTTCCAGGACATGAGATGTTGATGGGGTGTGTGTGTGTGTGTGTGTGTGTGTGTGTGTCTGTCTGTCTTCCTCTGTGGTATGACATTCAGAAAAGCAGATTCATCTAGCAACAGAGATTTAAATAGAGCCTGACTTATCTTGGCACATGGTTTCACTGAGCTGCTGTAATTGAAATTGTGAACACAGATACACGTAACTGGCAAATTAACACCAACAAGTGACTCTGCCCATGTGGTAAGCATGCATGGGCATGTGTGTTTTAGGTAAAAAATTTTAAATGCAACGTATTTCATTCCAAAATGCTACATTTGTATTAATTGTATAACAGGCTTGAATGCTCATACACCAAATGAAGTACATTTAAAATGTGACCTACATTGATTTTCTTTTAATGTGTGTGGGGAAAAATGTTCAGCATGTCTTTGTAGAGAAGTAGAATATTTTAATTTGGCATGTTAGCAAATGTACATTTAGTACGCCCAAAGCAAAATCTGTTTTTCTGTTTTTTCCAAAAAAAAAAAAAAATTACCTGTTTTCATATGTCCATATATCCTATATTTAATAATTTGAAACATTTCCTCTTTAAAAAGGAAAAAAGAAGGTAACAATTGCCTACGATTTGATTCCCGATCCTGATTTCAGAATTTGATATTAAGAATTTTTATGAAAACAGAGTGACTCTTTTCAGCTGCTGAAGTAACTTGCTGATTGGTGCTGGTCTTGAAACATTGTTGCAGTCTTTGATGTTGAAACAATGTACTTGCATTATATGACAACTAATAGCAAGCCAATTCTCCACAATGCTTGCAGTTGCATTTTTCCATTACGATAACACATTGTCACTGAATTTCCTCTAGTTCCTCTCATTCTCATTGACACATTTCCTTTCTTTCTACATCTTTTACTGTCTCTCACATTGTGTGTGTGTGTGTGTGTGTGTGTGTGTGTGTGTGTGTGTGTGTGTGTGTGTGTGTGTGTGTGTGTGTGTGTGTCTGTGCGCGCGCGCGCTTGTGCTTGCAGACTGTACCTCTGCTGCCCCTCAGTAGACTGGCTCCCAGATTGCGACGGAGTGTGGAGGGGCTAAACCTGGAGTTGGAGGGGGTCTTTGTCTCTGAATCACCAGAGGAACCACACAAGGTCAGAATTTGTGTGTGCTTGCATTTATATGATTAGACATCAACCATCTTTACAATTCATCAATATATCATACACAAACTGAGAAGTTGGGCTGCTGATGGTGCTTCAGCACCCCCAGATTTCAAGTTTAACTGCAAAGAATCATTAAAAAAAACCCAACTGAACTTCATGGCTGTATTAACAATGAACTTCATCACCCGTTCATAGTAAATTGTTTTACTAAGAAAAATGATTAAAATGTAATTTGGTTGGTTTTCTTCTTAAAAATAGAATAATTCTCTGTCTTGTATGGAGTATAAAAAAGTTTTGTATAGAAGCATGAATGGACAAAGTGTTTGCTTGACTCTTGATTTTTGGTTTACTCTTAGATTCTGGAAGTCCCAGATGGCCACAGAGCACCCATTCCAGCCCAGAGATGTAGCAGTGGCTCTCAGAGTGACCCTTCCCCTGGACTCCTTTCTCCTTCACAGTCCCCCTGTCCCATAACAGACTCTGGTGAGTCACTCTACGACATAAGAAAATTACCCCTTTTTTTAATGTTTTTAAATACTGGGAATCCTTGCATCCACAGCTACAGAATGTAATGGCTTTTTTCTAGGCGTGTCATGCAATAAAAAAAAAAAAGATCAAATTAATTACAAGCTCTGTGATTAATTAATCTAGATTAATCACACACATTTATGCTGTAAAAGTATTTAAAAAATTGAAATGAATTTTGGCATATGAATGAATAATCAACATTGCAGACTTCTAACATCTGTTTAATAAGTGATTCTGCAGTGTTCATGTGCAGTAATGGTCACAGCAATCAGAAATATGACCTAATATCCGGAGGGGAAAGAAATAAAAAATGCTTCAGCAAGAACAATGATGGAACTATGTCCATCTGTAAGATGCAGTTTAAGACAATGTACATTCAGGCACAGGTTTTAGAAGCATTTTAATGTTGGGGTGTGCTGCACTCGGCGTCTCACATGTGTCACTCATACTTCACCCCCTGATATAACAGTACCAGTGTTCTGACGATTTATGCTGCCTTGTCGAAAAATGCTCCTTTTAAGTTTATACCGTACACACAGTTTATAGTCAGTTTCTAACAAAGATAATGATGGGAAATAGGCAAATAATATGCATAATCGGAGAAAGATATATTTTATTTAAATGAGAAGAACCTAGATAGAAAGATCTTCAGAGGTGTAGAGAGCCAGTTTATACCGTAAGGTTCTAACCTGATTCTAGATAGCACAGATAAACCAGTGTCCCAACGCAAGATAGCACAGACAAACCAGTGTCCAACGCAAGATAGCACAGATAAACCAGTGTCCCAACGCAAGATAGCACAGACAAACCAGTGTCCAACGCAAGATAGCACAGACAAACCAGTGTCCAACGCAAGATAGCACAGATAAACCAGCTCCCTATTGCTAGGTAGCACTGAATCCTAAGACTGTGGAACTGCACATGTGCAGAAGGGCACGGTAGCACATCTCGATGGGTAGCATGTTTCGACAGAACACCGATTAATCAGCATTGTTTTTTTAACATGTTAATTTTGATCAATAAATCACAGAAAAAATAACACGTTAATTCGACACCCCTACTTTTTTCCATAAAATCTCATGCATCACTCAATTCAGGTCAGATTACAGATTCTTCTGCTCTGTTTGTTACATGTTACATTGTATTACACTGTATATTTTTCATGGTTCAATTGCTTTAACTGTGTTGTGCTGTATTGGTACTTAAGTACCTGTAGGATGGACTATCATGTGTTTTAAGGGAAACATTATTTTTTTACGCTCGCTGTGTTTTAGATATGGTGGTGTGTGGACCGTTGGACCCCTCTCCTTCCCCTCCCCTGTATATGGCTGACGCTCCCTCCTCCTCACCTCGTCCCAACAAGACCTACGCCTTCCAGAGAGAGCCTCCTGAGGGCTGTGAGAGAGTGCGTGTGTGTGAAGAGGCCTTGTGAGTGTCACAGTTATACATTTATAAATATGCACAAGTGAAATATACAGATGGGTCCCATTCAGGTTGTTCTCTTCAGGTTAAAAGTATGGAAGAAGGGGTTTTTAATATTCTCAGCTTGCTGAGAACCAACAAAACAAATGTTGTTGTTTTTTTTTTCTTTTTTTTTCCAGAATTCAGTTCAGTTCAATTGTGTAATTATAATTGAACAGTTATTAGTGGTAGACGGGCACGTGGACGAACATAAAATGAAATAAAATTGAAATAATAAAACCACATTATTATTTAATCATATTATTTATAATGTTATAATGCCAAACAACAAAATTGTGTACATGTTATAATGGCAAATTGTACAAAATATGTATGTTTTGTAATGTTGCTTCTCAGTGATGTACTTTTACTTTAGTACATCATGTTTAATGGGAAATTAGGCAGTTTTAGTTACTTTACACACCTTATTTATTTAATCAAGCATTTAGTTGCAGCTAAATGAGTGAATCGGGGCTATAATTAGGGTTGCAATAAAACTACCAGGAGCAAAACTCAGTATGAATTAGTCAGTTATATAATTTAGTCTACAATTTCAGCGTCTGTTAATCACCCATCAACTCTCGGAAAAAAATGAAATGTTTACTGTTGCTTCCAAAAACCTGTTTTGCTCTTGAACTCACAACCTGCCCTTTCTGGCTTCCTTCTCTTTTCCCTCTCTAGTTCTCCCTGCCATGGCGATCGTCCTGTTCAGCCATCCTGTCCCGACCCCAACAAAGTCAACTTCACTCCTCACGGAGGCTCCGCCTTCTGCCCCGTCAGCCTGCTTAAGCCCCTCCTCCCTTCCATGGACTTGCTGTTTCGTGGCCTGTCCGTCTCACCTGTCACTGGCTGCTCAGGCCAAAGTTCCGCCCCCTGTCAGACAATAATGCATACAGTGGCTAACAACACGTACCTTCCAGACTCTACCACCTCAACCATTTAAAGAGGTGTGAGAAACAGAGGGGAAATGGACTGAGGCTGTTTCCCTGTGGGTTATTTCAGTGGTAGTTGTGGCACCCACCCAAGAAGAGATTACTTTTCAGCTAACATGAAAATCAGGAGAAAAAGGAGGTGTAAGACAATCTCTCTCAGATTGACTGCAGGAAAGTACTGTCACTCTCAGGACAAACATCCAAAAGTTTTCGTTCTGTGATCTGCCTGAACGGTTGGTCTTTAAATACATAAGGATAGTTAACCTTTATAGGTTAGCTTGAAAAAACATACACAAGATAAACTATTCCTTTTTTAATGACATAGGAATGTGCCAAACTTATGTAATGGTGAATACTCAATGTTTCTGACGTGATCAGAAATAATACCCTATAATGATGTCGTGCCTAAAAAGAGACTTACTAGACTTTGAACCCGTATTTAACTGAATACAGAGCAGGTTATGGTCTAATGTCCAGGTACTACAGACCGAAGCAGTCCTGTAGGAAAGCCTGTGAAGATCACCAGCGCAACTCTTGTAGCTTCATTTTAAAGGGAATGGCATGTTGATGTTGCAAAATATCCTATAAAAAATCCTAAAACAGGGTAACTAGGCCCTTCTTGGGGTCACGTTCATCCACTAAAAAAACTGACAATCCTTTTTTATTCAAAGTCGCTTTTGACTACAACTATTTCATTTTTTTTTTTACTTTTCGACTTAACACGTTGCACTGAAGTCAGTGTGTTTCTTTGTTGATTATTTGAAAAGATCTTATGAGCATTATTATAGACAAAACCACAATTGTATACACAATTAAGTCCTCGTTACTGCCTTTGAACAGGCTTTCGTAAAACGTAACGGCTGCTTTTGAAGGCCATACACACACGTACTTGGAATGATAAGGCTTCTGCAAAATATTCACAGGTAAAAACTGAAGTAGTTTGTTGAAAACTGAACGTAGCAGTCCTTGTTGCCCAAAAGCACTGATTTCTTGTAGCAGATGTATTCTCATAGCTGTAATACCTTTTTCTGAATTTATTTTTGATATTCAGAGAGCATATTTTGTGCATTTTTGTATCTAGATTTTCTAGATTTGACAAAGACGATGTCTGAACCCCTGTACTTTTGTATAGTTAGTGTGTTGTACTTGTAGCATAAGTAGAGCGCATTTAAAGTCAGGTTTATGTTTATTAACTCCGTGTGTTGGTATCAATGTTTTGGTTGTGTTCTGTTTCCTTGAAGGTTCGCAGCACAAATCTAGAAATGTATGACTGTTCGGATTCATAGAAACCCTTCAGGGGGTGAAAAGAGAAGAAAAACTTGCCATTTGTTGCTAACGTACTGCTTAGGCCACCATTACGAGCTGTATATAACAGCGACATTAATAGTACCAGCACGAAGTGACATTTTACACGAAGTGGATGAAAGATTCAACCTTTGGTACCATTTTGTGCCTAAACCCAATGCCAGACTGTATCAGTATCCCAGAGTCTCAGGACGTTTTGTGAACCTGGTTTGGTTACATTCATTTTCAGTTCATCAAATGTGTAGCCTCTGATCTCCTGTTTGAAGGAACTGCAAGTGCACAGTTCTCAGTATGTTGTTTCTGACTGAACAGTGCTTCTTTGCATATTTGTTTTTCTTGTGTTTGTTCATAAAAACTTGTTTTTTTTTTCCACATTGCTTAGTATTTTTTTAATGTTATCCAAGAAATGAGCAGTGGATCCAACCCCAGATTAGACAGCTGCAGGATGTGTATACCTTCAATTTATGTTGTTGGATGACATAAAAGAGTTTAAAAAAAGAAGTTGGATTACTGTTGTTATTTTACATTTTGACAGTTTTCCACTTAGCTTTGACAATTATCTGCAATACTGAAGAGAGAAAATGGTTTTGAACATGCACATTGAAAACTGGTGATTCAGCTCAGCTTCTTAAGCAGTTGTTATTGCGGGGTGCTGGACACGTGTAGTTCTGCTTTGGGACTCTAAGGCCCGCCTTCGAGCGGATCCCTGCACTGTCATTGGTCAACGTCAGCCCGGTTTCGCCTAGTTGGACCAATCATAATCCTCCACATCTAAAGACGTAGAAGTTGGAGGCGCAGTGGATTGGAAAAGGGCCTCTAAAGTTATCAAGTAGCTGCCTTAATCTAATGCCTGTATGAAACAACATTGTATACATTTGTTTCTTAGAAAAAGTATTTATACCTGGTTTTAAAACAGAATGATTGCATGACTTAAGGTGGCTGAAACTGGTTCTTTCTCTTAGCCTCACATCCATTGATATAATGTCCAGAACCCCCATTATTACTTAATTACAGGG
>JBBIGA010000027.1:8367485-8378934 GCA_037576975.1 Alestes dentex | reverse complement strand
GTATGTGTATGTGTGTGTGTGTGTGTGTGTGTGTGTGTGTGTGTGTGTGTGTGTTGCGCAGGTGCCAGGATATGGCAGCTCAGAGGTTGTCAGAGTTGATATGGCAGCTGGATTAAAAATTCAGAAAAGCGGAGTCAGCCCGAGCACACACTGCAGCTGTCAGTCATGACTCGGTGTGGACACACACTGCTGCCGATGTGAGACAGGTGTGAAATACAGACTCACACATCTAACTTAACTCAGTTCAGCTTCCGCACAGACGCCGGCCATTCCGATGTCCATCTCCTCCGTGCACCACACAGTACATAGCATTAGAGTGAAGTCAAAATTATTACAAACAGGGCAGATTAAAACTAAGTGGGCAGTGGCATTTGAACAGTTTGCTCTCTGTTTTAGAATGCTAAATTGCAGCTATATTTCAGGCTTAACATGCTGTGCAGATTTAATGGTTTCCAAGTAGTGTTAAAAAGCAAGAAAGCACAAGACGTATTGCAATACTATTAAAATATATCAAATATGCCAACCTATATGGAAAACCAGAGTAAAGTAAAGTGACCCCTTGTAGTCACACGTGAACACACCACAGCAACCTGTGTGAATAATATGAAATTCTTCCTCTGCGTTTAACCCATTCACCAAGTGAAGCAGGGGGCTGCCACCAACAAGGGGCGCCCGGGGAGCAGTGTGTGGGGACGGTACCTTACTCAAGGGTAGCTCAGTGATGACACTAGCAGTGTTGGGATTCAAACTTGCAACCTTCTGATTGCAGGAGCAGTGAGGCCATCTTTTCTGAGGCTAAAAGCATGTCCTCTGAAAGATTGCCTCAAGATCCTAACCACTGGTCAAGCTCCAGAACAGAAGGGTTTTTTTTTTTAGGTTAAAAATACATAAAGTGTGTTCTGAGGCAGAGTCTTACAGGCAGAGCAGGAGAAGATTAGCCTGTATCTGAGTGATGGAAAGAGGTAAGTATGGAGGAACACAGGGGGTGCTCATTATCCAAGCCAAACAACCTTATCTCTGAAACATGACGGCATACGCCTGTATGGCTGCCAGTGGGACTGGCTCACTTGTCTTTAATAATGATGGCACTGTCTACGGGGGCCGCAGGATGAATTCTGAAGTGTACAGAAGCATCTGAACTGCTCAAATTCGACCAAGTGCCTGAAAAACCACATGACACTTCACCTTGTAGCTGGACAATACTTTACAATCAAACCAACTGCAGTTTTTCAGCACCAGAAAAGATGTTCTTAACTGGGCGACTCAGTCACCCAAACATTTCACTCACAGATGACAACACAAAAGGCAAATACCTGAAAAATGGCTTCATTTCAGACCTAGCGCAGTATTGTTAGGGGTGTGGTGGTGATGGAGCAGCTCTCAGGTAGTCATCAGTTGGGAAGGATTTACAACCAAGACAATTTTATTAGGTTAATTTTTCATTCCTTATGGTCCCCAAATCATGTGAATCCCAAAGTATGTGGGTACCCCTTATGATTTGTGGGCACATAACAGGTGCATAAAATCAAGCACCCAGCCACGAGCCATGTCTACGAACAAGCAATAGAAATAGAATTAGTTGTACTGGGTTCAGTGACCCTTTCTGCCCTGCTAGAGCTGCCCTGACCAGCCATACGTTCTGTTACTGTGCAGTGGGGAAAGCTTTGAAGGTTTTAGAAAGCGATGTGTTAATTAAAGAAAAGAAGATATAGTTGTTGTTGGCAAACAAGAAAAACTAAAAATGGACTCTAAAAATCTTTCCCGAGCCCAATATAATACTCTATAAAGCGAACAATATTGTTACCATAATGTTAACCCCAATGGATAAATTTAGGCCACCCCGACCCCAAAAATTACTATAAATCTTGCTCCCTACAGGTTTTCAAACTGTCTCTGCAGAAAACATCAGCAGACAAACTGTTTGTGAGAACCTTCATGGAACGAGTTTCCATAGCTGAGCAGCTGTACACAAGCCTCCATGAGAAATGATGTGGCATAGAACAGAATGGTATAGAACACACTGTTACTGGACTCTGGAACAGTAGAAACTTCTCTGAAGTGATGAATCATGCTTCACCGTCTAGCAATTTGTCAGACGAATCTGGGTTTGCCAGACCAATGCTAAAACTCTGGGGCTATTTTCAGGCCCCAGCTCCAGTGAAGGGAAATTTTAGTGCTACAGCATACAAAGACATTCATTTGGGGAAGGCCCTTGACAAGGCCTAAAATTTAAATTAACATTGTGCCCTTCAGATTTATTTCATATTCAGTTTGAGAACAGGACCAAAGAAGCAAAATATTTCATTGTTCATGGTTACTTATTTGTCACCTGTAGCTGTGAACACATGGTGTATAGTGTGGGCGCTCTGTAAACCTTCCAGAATGACTAGTATTGCACCATAAGTATGATTATTGCACAGGAGGCAGTTACAACATTGAGCAAAGTGCAGGGGTGACAGAAACAGTACAATATATAGTCAATATAGCATTGTAACCGTAGTGTGACTGAGATGTAAAACAGAAACAATATAATAATAGCAATATAGCAATGTAACAGTAGTGCGAATGAGATGTAAAAGTGAATCAATATGACAATAGCAATATGTAACAATATTGTGAATGGCATGTAAAACTGAAACAATACAATAATACACAATATAGCAATATAGCAATGAGACAGTAGTGTGAATGGGATGTGAATCCAAGACAATACAATAAAGAGACCACACAGAAGTGTAACATACAAGTGAAGTGTATGTAAGCCTTCCAGGATGAATAATATTCCCCCATAAATATGTACTGCACAAGATTACAGTATGAAGAGGATATAAACGTTCCAGAATAAATAATATTGCAACATCCGTATCTAATTGCACAGGAGACAGTTAACAGCATAGATCCACACTGAGTTAGTGTAAATTACAGCTTAGGACAGGACATAAGTGTGCCTGTGGTGGCAGTAAACAGAGGTAAAATAAAGGGCAGGTGCTATTGAAAGTCCAGAGTATAATATGAGAAGTATATACAGTATGAAATAAGGTAGTTCACTGGAATGCACTTTGTCAACTAGATATTTGCACCATCTGCACTGTACATCTCATTCTCCCTCCATAGACTCATACTGACACTTCCATCCAACCATCTGGTGTCTACAGAGGAATCCAGGTCGCTCTATGTCTACCTTTTGTGAAGTGTAGCAATCCTCCTTTTCAAACTCCAGGTATACTCTATTGTCTTTAAAAAAGTTTGTTCACCCTAAGAAGGTTCCCGAGTGCATATTAAGTGACTTTGATCAGAGGCATTAGTATCAGCACTCTGAGGGTCCCTGAGTTTGAAGCCCTAGTATTTACTTTGGATTATCCCATGTCTCAGAATAGAGAGAGAGAGACCGAGCTCCCACAAAAGTGAGTGGATGGGCAAATATTGGCTGTTTGGAAAGCTTTCAGTTATTCTACAGTCTCATATATCTCATGTTTTTGTTCCATCTTAGTGTTTAAGATTTTAAGGCTTGATGTTAATAAAAAAAAAACAAAGATTATTCATTATCAGCCAAACTCCTACTCCCCGGCATGACTGTAAGATCAAGGCTTAAAGATCTTGATTTCTCTGCCAGCAGTTTTATCCACACAGAGGCACAGACTGTGAATCCATAACTCTTGTTTCTTCCATTTAATCTGCATTCATTTGGTAAGCGTTGCATAATAAACAGCCAAAAGTTTCAAGATGAGGGGCATGGAACAGTTTTGTGCATGAAAGGTTTACTAGTCTGGCTGGGAGCCAGTGTCACTACTGAGGTGCCAAAACTGATTCTTTAGAGCAGTGCTATGTCAAGGTTCTGTATTGAGGTTGTTTGTAGAACCGTCCAAGCCGAGAACCCTTTACGAGGCTTTATTTTTAAAGGACAGATATCATGGAAAACCTTTTTGAAAAATGTATTTTATTTTTAAGTCCTTACACACCATTCATAATTCAAATGGTCCCATCCACTGTTGAATACCACTTTGTGTTGTGTAACATGGTCGTGGCAGAAGTTTAGAGAGTACATGGCAGGGTCCAAGCAGAATGTGTAAACTTTTCCAAGTAGGGAGAATCTGAAAGATCTAACCACGTCAACAGTGGGGGCCATTTGAATTATGAATGGTGTGTAAGGACTTAAAAATAAAATAAAATTTTAAGATAGACCAGATAGCCAAGTGTGAACATACCACATTGCAAAATCTTAGATAATGAGATCACTGAAATTTGCCTGTTGCAGCGCCCCCTACGGATGAAATTTTCCTTAATTTGGCATGTTTCCAAAGAATGTGGTGGCGAAGGGGGTGTCAAATACTTTGAACGATGAACCATCACAAGAAATAGGCTAGTAAAGTGGTTGATGTTTTCATTGACGCCATTTGCTAGGTGGTGCTACTCCAGCTGTGGCAGCCGGTGGTCTGGTGGTTCGGGAGCTGCCCCTGCAATCGGAAGGTTGTGGATTTGAATCCCAGAACTTTCAGTGGCTCCACTGAGGTACACCTGAGCAAGGTACCGTCCCCACACACTGCTCCCCGGGCGCTGCGTCACTTGGTGAATGGGTTAAATGTAGAGAAAGAATTTCACACTGTTCACACTGTGTGCTGTGGTGCGTTCATGGGTTACTATAGGGGCCACTTCACTTTACTTTACCTAATGAGCTGGTGTTGCTGAGTTATTGCCTCAGAAGTGCCTTGTGTCTATTCCACTTCAGTAGGCGGTAACATGAAAGGACAAACCCACACCAAAGTTTCATAAGGACTGGAGGACTGGAAAATGACCAAATGTTCAGAAAAATATAATAAATAAAAATGGAAACTATGAGTGGATTTGAAATGTATTTGTTGAAATGATTTTGTACAGTCCGTTTTGTTGGCAATAACATCTTCGTGGCCACGAACACATCACTGAATCTGAGTGTGTTCTAGTGTGCCGGTTGGAAGGAGAAGAGGAAAATCATGCTGAGGAATGATGAGGGGCTGAATCTGCACCTGCACATGGTCTTATCTGGCTTGTCAACATGAAAGCAGCCTGTGATAACCTTTTGGCCATTGTCTTGCTAGGCACACGCTCAGTGGTGCTGACAGGTGGAGCTGGGAGCCTTCTGGGGATGCGCTGTTCTGATTGGATTATGAGCAGAGCACGCTCGCAAATGATTGGGTTATGCAGCAGCCAGTGCTTACAGATGATTGGGTTAGAGTGATGGATGGGTTTCAGCGCTGACAGCATATAGTCTTGCGCTCTCGCTCTCTCTCTTTTTTTTTCTCTCTCTCTCGTTCTTTCTGTATGGACAAGGTGTATAAAACATTCTGTCCATTTTCTAAGTATAACAACAATATTTCACATTGTGTGCAGTTAATTCTGCATGTTATGAAGATGAAGACATTTTTATACTACCTTGTCTTTACCAAGCAGATAAACAGTCGAGGTCATTGATGGAAAAAGTATATGATGGCATTGTCCCCTGCCACACAGAATCTGTAGCTGGTGGTTGGACCTGTGCAACTCTTATCAAACATTTTGTTCCAGTCATTTATGTAAAGCTTAGTTCAGTATTAGTTAGAATTTCAGTATTGATCGGTGGCAACTGTTGAAGAGGGGTGTATCGCTGTGGTCATAATAAAAAAAATAAAATGTTAGCACAATACAACATATTATTTACTTAACACTGACAATTGTTTTATCGTGCAGTAACGCAGGTGCTTTTTTAACTCCTTTTTAAAAAAAAAGCTTGTTTTTTGTGTTTTTGTGTTCGTGTGTGCACGCAGCACACTGCGCTATTCATCTCGGCTGGTTTTCGCGGGGGTCAGGCATCCCATTACTTTTGTCCACATTATTTGGACAAAAGTAATGGGGCGCCTGACCATTACACCAACAGAGACTTTAATGACACTGCATTCAGATACATAGACTTTCATATGGAGTTGGTCCCTCTTTGCAGTTGCTATAATGGTGCCGCCCCTCATGGACTCTGAGGGTAACTTGTTTTTCTATAACAAAGTAGATATTTTCAGTAGTTTATTTTCTTTATTAAGCCTAGAAAAGGTTTCTATAAATAGGGCTGCCAGATGTCCAGGTTTGGACTGGAGGCTCCAGCTTTGAGCGCCACTGTCCCATGCAGGTGTGCTTGGTGTTGTAGGCTGGAAATGAAAAAGTCTGGTTTTGAAAGGACTGTTTTAGCTTTGTCACTGGCTTCTCTCTCTCTTAACCATGTCTCTGTGTGAGAAAATCTGTGCAATCTGTGCAATCAAGCAAAGGAAGCCCAATATTAGAACTTTTTTAAGCATTTAAAGCAAAGTGTGAGGGTTTCTGTTTTAACACAGGATTAGCAAGCAGATAATAGTGTATTAAAAGTAATAAATGCAGTAACATCGCGTGCAATAATACCCAAGTGCTGAGGCTGGTGAGCTGTTTTCTTTAAATGTTAATGAAGTTAATAAAGAGGTCACAACACTAATATGATTATAACTGTGAATAGTCCTGGTGAGAGGGAGACTCATTCCTGTTTGTTTAAATGTAATTATCATAATTTGAAGTGTATTGTGTATTGAAATTGAATAATGAATAATAAATGGCACACTCCTAATGTGACGTTTCCTCAATGCTTATAAGTAATAAAACCACTTATGATAGGTCAGGGGTTATCAGGGGTTGTTTTTACTGTTCAAGCTTGATACTTTTTGCTGCTACTTGTTGATGGTTACCTTGTAAACTCTAACAATGTAAATCAGAATGAGGAGCAGAACTTTACGGATCCCAGAGGAAACTGCTTATGAACAATATAACACGATAACAGTATAAAATATAATATCAGGTCAACATAAAAATTCTCTAGAAAATACTCTGTACTAAATAATTTGTTTTAAAATAATTGAAACAAATACTGTAGGTAAAATAATAAAATTGCTGCTGAAGTAGTTTACTAATTAACACAAATAGTGGTTTGAAGTGGTTCTCTATTGTTTTCTCTATTGTTCTTTATTAGCTATAATTCTCTGTTGTTCCACATAATAGTAACATAAATAATAATATTGCATATGATAAGACAATTGGATTTATATTCTGGAAAATATATACTCTTCAGAGAATAGCTTCAAAATGCTTAGTTCCTCAACATTGTATAGATTATGAAAAAATTAGAATCTGTTCACTGGAACCTGAAAATTCAGTTTGAAATGTAGTTGATCATTTAGGATTGTTTATTTGCATATCTCCAAGTTAAGTGGATTTAGTGTTTGCCTATTATTTGTCATGTTGGTGAGAGTAACTCCTGAGGTGTTGAGGCATTTGCACTGATTTTGGACAGTACGACATCAGTTATAATCAGGAACACTCGTCTGTAGTCATTGGATTGTGTGCTCCTGGGCTCCTGGGAGGTGCAGGCCATGTCGTGAGGAGATTGTGAGATTTGGGTGGGCAGAATGGGTAAGTCCACCTCACCATCACTCACTGTGATGCATCCCAGAGTGAGCATCTGTTACCTTGTTGCAACAGAATCGGCAGTTAGTGTTCTCCTCCAAGCGTGTTGAACTGTCCATTTATACTGTGTTAGTGGAAGTTTAAAAAAGATGTGGTGTTTCTTTACTCCCTCCCAGCGCTGGGAGTCCTATCTAGCTGTAGGATTAGGAAATGAATGGAGAAGACTGGGGGAAAAGTGTGTGCTTATGTTCTGGTTAAAAAAAAATAATAATAAATAAAAGAACTGTTTTTATTGGTTAATCCAATCACATAAATATGGTAGACTTCCAATCGCATTTGTGTATTCATTGTTTTTTTTTCATACCAAAATCACTGGATTGGATCAATTTGGTTGAAACTGAGTGTTCATGCTGCAAAGAATTGTTTTTTTTTTTATATGAACATAATCTCTCTCTCCCTCTCTGTCTCTTTCTCTCTCTCTCTCTCCCTCTCCCCCCCCCCCCATACTCTGAGGCACTCACTCAGCGAAAGGTCAGCCGTGTCCCAGTAGTTTGGTGTGAAATATTGGCTGGTATGTGGTCTCAGTACCAGCTCCATATTAATAGCTGTTGGGAGATGCAGTGCAGCAGCCTGGAGACAAAAGAGAGAGATGATGTCAGCGTGGCTGTAGAAAGGGTCGAAGAACACACACTGGTGCAGGCGTCTGGACGTATCGCTGACACTGCTGTGCGCGTGTGGTTGTAGACGCGCTGAGTGTTACGATGTGTTTATGTGCTTATGTAAAGTGAAGAGTTGGATTTGCATTGCAGTTGTTTTTCTGACAGCCCTGCTGTTGGCTGCTGCAGCACCAGTGAGCCGCGAACAGACTGAGGGAGTTAAAGAGGGTTAAAATCTCACTTTGCTCTCTGAACCTTTTCCTCAGCCAGACAGAACAATCGACAGGGAAACAACACAGCAAACCCACACACACACACACACACACACACACACACACACACACACACACACACACACACACACACTCACACACACCTTCTTATCTTCCTCAGCATCTGTGCTGTTGTTGATTGAAATCCCTCCAATCCTCACCCCCCCCTTCCGTTTTTCATGCACAGTGGCGTGCAGAAAGCAGGTCAAAATTTAAATAGCTGAAAATAGAACATCTGGCAGGGGCCTGTCGCTCAGCAGTGTGTAATGAAATATGGAAATGGTGATCGGGCGGGGAGGGGGCTCTTCAAAGAACGTCTCTGGCCCTCCGTGCCTCATGCCCCCCACTGCGGCCCCGCCCCCCACTCCGTCCCTGCAGCGCGTGCCCGACTTCCAGGTGCCCCGCTCCTCTGGCACTGCCAGCTCGTTAGTGCCCGCAGGCTGGCGGAGCCGGCAGCTGGCATCATTAAACTTCAAACCCAACGCCACGCACCCAGGGTGCCACGGCACCAAGCAGAGACCGCCCGCTTGGCCCTGCGCTACCAGCAGCTGATTAGCGTCATGCTAACACAACAACTCTACCCCCCTCCCCCCGCTACATGTATGGAGTCACCGTCTAAAACTGTCGAACCCCTGCAAACCCTTTTCTGTCACTGAGGATGAGCGTTGATGTCTTTTCGCATGACAGTTTTCACTCACAGCCCCATTCAACAGGTGTCAGGTTACATCCAGACTGGACTGCTGTTGCTTTGTAATACTATTTAATAGCAAAATCACATTAATTGTTCACTTATTGATTCAGATTAGGCCACTGGGAACCAAATAGGATGAATTTCAGTATCAAAATTGACAAAAATGTAAAGTTATTCTTTAACTTTTTTTTCTGTAACTTTTATTTACACTAAAATAACTTTTCATCTATTTACTTAGAAACATAAATGTGATATAATTTGAAAACCTTGACTCTGCACATTCTGCAGAATTTGATGCGACTTGGTTTTTTTTAGAGTTGGCACTGACTCTCACTTCTGAGGGCCGGTCCAGCAGTTCCCTGTTCCAGTCCTGGTTTTGTGTTCTGCACCGCCTCGGCCTACAAGGAGCTTGTTAATTAGTCGATGAGTTGAGTCAGACGTGCTTGACGGTCTTGATGAGAAAAAGCACAAACTAGTGCAACAAACTATTTTCACAAATAAGAAAATCAACAAAACATTGCAGTTAACCAGGGGAACCCAAATATTTGCATTGCATAAGACTGTATCTCCTAGGGCCATCCACTCACGACAACAGCCTCTATTCTTCTGACAGTGCTTTACCCAAGATGTTAAAACATGGCTGATTATTAGTGAAGCCAGGAACTGATTGTAGATCAAAAACATCATTCCAGCTCATCCCAGAGTTACTGGGTGGAGCTCCATCACTCCATAGAACACTGGACTTGTGACCTTCGGGTCATGTGAGGTTACTATAATCTCTGTGGAGATCACACAAACTGTGTGTGCATGTGTGTCTGTGTATGTGTGAATATGCGCGTGTGTGTGTGTGTGTGTGTGTGTGTGTGAGAGAGAGAGAGAGAGAGAGATTTACGGGTGCACCTTAAAGATGCCCAGTCTGTATGGATATTTTTGGAGTGTAACTTTTTGTCAACATATGTTAACATATAAAACTTGAGGACATCACACATCCACTACAAAGAACACACTTCATACACAATTACAATGTTACTGCTGAATTTAACACAGTAAAAAAAAAAAAAATCATAAAATGTAATGTTTTATTATATGTTTTATGTTTTCCTCAAAATGTTAAACTCCAGAAATGAATAGAATTTAATAAAAAAATTTGCATTAAAATGCTTCATACACTTTCTATGCATTATGTTGACTTACTTTTTCAGGAAGAATTTCAACCATACATAAAATTTGACCAGGGGTGTTTGAACTTTTGCGTACAACAGTACCTGATGTATTAAGCTTGTTTTACTTTTTTGATGAAAACATTGATTACCCCTGATCTGTGAATCCAAGCTTCATTGTAAAATGTGTTAACCCTTTCATGCAATGATGCAATGTCTCTCTCTCTCTTACTCTCTCTTTCTCTCTGGTACTGACTCACTCTTCCTCTCTGGCTGTTTCTGTGGAGTCACTCGCTGTGTGTGTAATTAAGTCGTGAGTGATAACAGTTCAATTATTTGTCCAAACATGTCTCCATGGATTCATTACGCACTCAGTGATGATGGAGGGTCCCCAGACACACCGCGCAGAGGGGAAAGGGGAGGTGGAAGATGAACAAAACCCCCATAAAAACGATGCATCTTTAAGACTTAATAGGATCATTTTCCTCCCCCTCTTTGTCAGGGGAATGGCACCGTTGCCTCTGAGATGAGTAAACTACTGAATGAGTGGATGAACTACTGAGTGGCATTCGGCTTCAGATGACTTTCAAGGAGAAATCTCACAGACCCCTCAGTCCTTTAGTTCCGATATCACTCTCTGCGCCACATTCTTTGATGATATTTCAGGACACTCTGTCCTATACATTATTCTACATTGTTTAATTAAAGGTCCCCTCTCGGAAAACCTGATTGTTCTTGCATTTGACGTAAACGCTGCCAAACTCTGAAAACACACTGTGTTCCGCTGTCTAAAAATGTATAACATTTGAAGAAAATTATTATAATACATTTTTTGGACTATTTCTGGACTCATGCACTGGTTCATGCATAATTATTTTTACACAGTCTAAAGGCCAGCTGAAATTGTCAATTTTTGTTAAAAAAATAATAGAAAATATAAAAATGGAGATCATAATTTTTCCCAGCAACAATGACCTGTATGAACAACGTGATCTGAAGTAATTGTTTGTATGATGTCACTAAAAACACCAAATTTACACATTATGCAACCATTCAAGAGAAGAAAGTAATGACTCATTGTGTCTGGACTGATTTAATAATGATAATAAAAATAACAATTATACAGTGCTGTTTATTTATTTACCACCTCTTAAACACAAGTTCATTAAATGCAACCATAAGAGGTCACAAGCCAGTGATTCCTTGTGCCGGTCCCAAGTCCGGATAAATGCAGAGGGT
>JBBIGA010000027.1:8318489-8338831 GCA_037576975.1 Alestes dentex | reverse complement strand
ACCGACTTACAGGTTGTGCAGGTCTCCGTGCTGTTTGTGTGTCTAGAGTGAAGGATCTCCACACATGTGATGTGTGTGTGATGTGTGTCTGTCTCCTCTGCTGCCGTGTCTCTCATCTTGTTGTGGTTTTGTGTTCAGATTCCCCTCGCGTCAATGGTACTGCCCTTTTTATGAAGGGACTATAATAATTGGTCACGGAAAGTGTGTCAGCGTCAGCCAATCAGAGCCAGAGACTGCATTGCGTACATAAGCGCGCACAGAGAGAGGGAAAAAGAACCACACGACTAGTCGACTTCTCCCATAGGGCATCGACTTCTGCCTCTGAAGTCGACTAGTCGACTTTTCTGTTAATGCCCTACTCACCAGTAACAATTATCTCCCTCGAGGTATGTTCCATTTGAACTAGGAAGTTTGAATTTTCCGCTTCCTAGTAAGAAATTTCAACTACAACGACCCCTGAAGTCAGCTTTCCAACTCAGAAAGTCGGAGGAACCATACTAACCCCAACCTCAAAATCCAAGATGGTTGTTCTGTGCGTCAACAGTAGAGAAAGCTGTGCAAAATACTGTTCATTGGTACTTATGTCTTATTGGTGTCACATTAAGTCACTACACTACTGTCCAGCTGGACAGTGGACATGTTGTTACGATGATTTCATGAACTAAATACTGTGCAATGCCTTGTTTATGAACTGGTACTGCTAACAATGGATAATATTTTTTTTTCTTTTCTATTTCTATTTTATTTTATTCTATTTTGCTATTTTATGTTATTCAGTATTTCCTTTTATAATACTCTGACATCACAAGGACTGCACCTAATTTCGTTGTACCTGTAAAGATATTCTGATTCTGACAATAAAGATATTCTGATTCTGATTCAGATAATGGCTTAACTGGCTAAACTTTCCATCTTGTTTATGGAACATGGTCAGCTAAGGTGTGATGTCGTTCCCAGCTCTGACTTCTGACTTCTGGCAAAAGCTAAATTAGCATCCGTAACTGAGCTGTTAAGTTTTCTAATCTCTCTGTCTGCTGTTGGTTCATTTTTCTGTTCATCCAGTTTATGAACACAGCTCTGCTTCCATGGCTTCCCATACCGGGAGTGTTGGCCTAGGGGATGTCAGTCACATGCTCATAGGAATGTTAGGATCGTGCTCAGACAGATATCAGACAGTTCTGATCAGTTTTGCCTCAGTTTAGCTTTTCTCTTATAAACTTCACTAGATGTTTATTATACCATGAAATCTTTGCACTATAAAACATTTTAAAGAGTCCATTTCTTACATTTTTTGTGTTTTATACACACTTGGTGTTAATGTGGTTCGGTGTACCAAAAGACAGCATCATAAGTCATTGGTACGTTACTATTTTCTAGCTTCTCTTTATGCCTTAGACTTGAGCAGGCTATCTCATTCATTTCCTAGGATTTCTGTGGACAGCTACAGTAAGTTACAAGATAACAAACACTGCACAAATACGGTGAGATGCTGTTTGGAGCGAGCTTGTAGAAGCCTAGCTCAAACTGTAGGTTAAAACCTTGAAACCCTTGGAGGGGGGTAGAATTACAGTATTAATAGATTACAGCAGTTGTGTGGTGTGGGTAAGATAAATTAAAGAAGTCACAGAGGCTGAGATATTATTGTACTTGAAAGTGGGAATAAGTAGCAGAAGCAGAAGTCACCATAGTTGAAAATGATGTAGTCAGTGGCATAAAAATGGATTAAACATAGACCAGCATGCAAAAGTATGTAATTGCATGGTGTGACTGAGGTCCAGTACATTAAAATGGATTGCACATAGATTGCTTATAAAAGTGAGTAATGTCTGCATTGTGAGGTCCAGTGCAGTTCCAGTAGTGGTGCTGTTATAAAGGTAAGGGATCAGTTAGGTCAGTGCAGATGTTCACAGCTTTGCAACTGCAGTGAGTTTTGTAGATTTTGTCCAGTGTTGGAGGCTGTGAGCCATTAATCCTTTGGGCTGTTTTGATAACGCACTGGAGGGTATTCCTGTTCTTGGAGAGGCTGATTGTACAAACAGCTAACAAAAGAATGAGAAACAGGAGACTAGACAAAAAAAAACTAACATAGACTGAACCAACATAGGGACTAAGAAAATGAAACGAATAAAAGCAAAAAGGGGAATAAAGTACATAAACATGAACAGAAGAGTGGCAAAAACACAGAGCAAGAAGCACAGCACTAAACACGGAGCAAACTATCAAGTAAATATCACAGACCGACACCTATCCAAAGTCACAAAGCAAAAATACCAATACAAGACCACGGAGGAAAAACATCAGAGGTGAGAGAAACTGAGCGAAAACATTAACCCAAAGTCACCGAGCAAGACACCAAGAACTTACAATAATTAAACCTGGGCAGAGAACGAGATGGGACCGAGACACAGGCGGAAGCGCTAATGAGGAGGCGGGGCCAAAACCAAAACATACACACATGGAAAAGACACATAAGGGCACAACAACAAACAAGAAATCAGGCAGAAGACAAATTGCAAAAAGCCTGAAGAAGGGAAAAGACAGGGAGAATGTTACACTGACTGAGCACCATACAGTAAGGATCTATGTAATGATGGACTCCATGGCACACCTGGAGAGGCTGACCAGCAGCTGTTGTCTGTCTAGATGCTGTTATTTCTTAATGGTCCCCAGGAAGCTTCTGAAGTGTTGATGGTCCGTGATGGGGCTTGACCAAAACAGACTCTAATAATCTGAAGCTCTAACCTACTTCCACCCTCTTACCATTGATGCAAACGGGATGATGACCATTGTATTCCAGTCTCCTGAAGTCCAAGATCATTTTGTTTTCTTTGAGTTGAGAGCAAGGTGGTTGTTCCAGCTCCAACTCAAGTTCTCAACCTCCTCTCTACAGGCGGACTTGTTCTTGTTAGCGATGGACTTTCAAGGCTGTGTTGTCCACAAACTTGATAATGATGTTGGAATCATGGATGAGTTGGCGGTTGCAGCGGGAGTAGGAGGGGCTCAACACTGTGATGCTCCAGTGTTCAGTGTTAGGAGGAAGGAGGACTGCTTACCCATGTGCACTGTTTGTGGTAAGAAAGTCTAGTATCCAGCTGCACAGTGTGTGCTAGGGGGGGTGGTGTTAAAGGCAGAGCTGTAATCAATGAACTGCATCCAGATATGTGTTCCAGTGTTTTAAGTGTGACAGGGCAGTGTGAAGGGCCGGTGAGACAGAATCCTTATTTGACCTGTTAGTCCTGTAAACAACTCAGTCTTGGTCCAGGAAAGGAGGGATGTTTCTTTTATATCTGTTAAGACAAATCGCTCAAAGCACTTCACAACCGTGGAGGTCAAGGCCACTGAGTGATAGTCGTTCAGAGACCTGACCGCTGCCTGTTTCGGGACGGGGATGATCGTAGCAGACTTGAGGCAGTTTGGGGACAGTGGCCTGTTCCAAAGAGATGTTAAGCAGGCTGGTGAACACGGCTGTCAGCTTTCCTGCAGTGTTTCAGGACCTGTGTAGGAACCCTATGAGGTCTGTTGGCTTTGTTAGGGTTGATGTGACTTAGAGCCTGTCTTACCTCACATGAGTTCAGCATCAGTGCGCATGATGGAATATCCTGAGATGACAGCTTGGTGAAGGGTCTCTGCTGAACCGTGCAAAGAAGTGGTCAATCTCGTCAGGCGGAGGTGAATTCACTGTGTGGGTTGGACAGGTGCTTTTGCCTTCATAGTCTGTGATGGACTCATTCTCATGCCACTTATGCTGGGAGTCTTAGCTGTTAAACTGCTCCTCTATTCGTGTTTTGTAGCACCTGCTGTGCGAACATAATACTATAAACAGTTGTGAGATAGCTTTTACACAGCACACACACACACACACACACACACATACACACACATACACACACACACACACACACACACACACACGTTGTATTGCTTTTGACGAGAAGAGCACGCTTCAGTTCCATGGCAAGAGCAAAGCAGACGGCCTGTAAATCGACAGGTTGCAAGGCGCCCCGGAGGCAGCTGGCCACAAAGGCTGCTCACAAGAGCGCTCTAGCCATCGATGGCGAGGTGAAGCCTCACCAGGGCAGCTGGTGGCCTGGTGGTTAGGGAGTTGCCTCTACTATCAGAAGGTCATGGGTTTGAATGCCAGGGCTGTTCTTCGCACCACTGAGGAACCCCTGAACAAGGTACCATCCCTACACATTGTTTCCCGGGTGCTGCGTCTCTGGCTGCCAGCCGCTCTGCAGAATTCTGACTGGGGTTTGAGTCACGCGCTGCTACACCAGTTAGGCCTTGAGCAAGACTCCTAACACCATATTCGCCTGCATCTGTAATATGATTAAAGTAGTCTGGGGCTTTGTATAACATTACTGCCAAATGCCACAACAGCAGTAAGCCACAACATTACAACCAATGACAAGTGAAGTAAATATCATTGATTATTTTGTTCAATCCCACAAAAGAGCTACCATAGTACAAACTGCAGGCTATAATAGAAAAGTGTCAGAACACGTAACGAATCACAGCGAACTGAATATAAGCATACTGTGTGTAGTGGCAGCCCAGTCAGAGTGCCCATGCTGACACCTGTGCATTGCTGAAAGTGCCTATAATGGGCAAGTGAGCATCAGAACTGGACCACTGACCCGTGGAAGAAAGAGGCCTAGTCTGTTGAATTACAGTTTCCTTTATGTGGATAGAGACCTGGGTGTCATGTGGATGCCCGGGTGTGTGTGCATTGCTTTCCTGGGGAAGAGGTGGCACCAGGAATGCACTATGGGTAGAGTGCCAGCCGGGAGAGGCAGTGTGATGCTCTGATCAATGTTCTTCTGGGAAACCTTGGGTCCTGGCATACATGTTAATGCTACGTTGACGTGTACCACCTACCTAAACCAAGTTGCAGACCAAGTACACCAATTAACTGCAACAGTATTCCCTAATGGCAACTGCCTCTTGCCCACCCAGTTCCCCAGAGCTCAGTCTGATCGAGCATCTGTGGGATGTGCTTAACAAACTAGTTTGATTCCTTGAGGCCCCACCTCACACTGCTTGGTGCCAGAGACCACAGCACACCTTCTTATGGAGTCCATGCCTTATCAGATCAGAGCTATTTTGGTGGCCGGACAGGGACATGCGCAAGACTACACGTGGTTGTAATGTTAGGACTGATTAGTTTGTGAAAACATCACACACAAATGAAAGCTTAAAACATTTTTTAAACATGCAATTTTTTAAAGTACACTATTTTTTTTTTATTACTTTGTACAGTGAGCACCATCATCTTGATGTTATGTCAGAAAAGTAACCAGAAGCTCTGACTTTCTGAGCCAAAATGTGGGTGCTGTCCTTTGTAGCTTATACTGTCGTGGTTTCCATGAGTCCTCGAAGTTGCACAGTGGAGTTGGGTACATGGAATGATGAGCTTCAAATAATGACATAACACCTACACATGTGAGTAGATGTTATTGGTTAAAAAAAAACATTTTAAACAAACAATTAACCCACATCTTAATACTACTAAATTTGTGACCAAAAACAACCATCGGCCAAAGTTGACAGATGTGAACGATCTGTTCGCTAAAAGTCTTAAGCGGTGGCTCCCAGCCCTCATTCTGGAACCCCCTTGCTCTGCATATTTTAGAGACTTATGGAAAAGTATCCTAACACATCTAATCCAATGAATAAGCTAATGAACAGGCCTTTCCCAGGCTGAAGAGGATGTGTGAGAATATAGAAAGCCCTAAAATGTGCAAAGTAGGGGGGCCTTCAGGACAAAGGTTTGAAATGATGACAACCATTTTACAACCTTCATGTTTTTTTTAAATTTTCTGTAGAAGTCACACTAATACAGCCAAGTTGGGTCAACAATCCTTCCTCTGCAAAAACTGCACCTGATTTGCACTTCAAAGCAGCCTTAGTCATTAACACAGCATTCGCTGCGAAACGGCACTAGGCAACATGGAGGCCTTTGGCGGACAGTGAGAAAAAGGCCCAAATAATAGTACAGAACAAGATGATATCAACTGGCACATCATATGTTGATGGACGTTTTCCTTTTATGCTGATCTAGGCTGTCAAGCGAGTACCTCATATCAGAATCCACGAAAGCTCACAAATGGCAATATTTAGGGAAGAAAGGTCTTTTTAATGGGAAAGCATATGGATGCTCAAACCCATGACCTGCCACATTTTAAATGTACAGTTTACCCTTTAACCAGAAAGTCAGGAACCTGTCACTGGAGCAGCAGGAAGCAGCGTTCTCATCTTAGGTGACAGATGATCTAACCATGCTTTGCTGTGTTAGCGCTTGGATTTCGGAGAACAATGGCGTTCAAAGTCAGCCGCAAACTGCTCATGCCTTTCACTACAGGAAACATAACGGCTCTGTGAAACATGAAAATGATGCCTGAGAAGAACAGATGCCTCTGAGGCTTCAGAGATGTTCAGTTGCAGTCAAGTACAGCTTCAGAGTCACAAAATGCAGGGTGGGCATTGTATAGAACACACTCGCACCATTCAAGTCACCCATCAGAAAAAGGGCACAAAGTGCAGCCTTGACTATGGCAAGCTTTGTATTTTTTTTTTTTTTTTTTTTGCTACATGTGTATTGTATGTCCAGTCACCACAGGCAATTTCAACATGTTTCTCTGTAGTGAATGAGCAGGAGCCCAGAAGTCATGGGTAGTTTCTTCAGTACGTGCCTGTTAGCTTCCATTATAATGTGTTTTGAGCTATGCTGTTATTTCTGTGTAGCAAAAACATGTTGAAATTATAGTCAGTGGTGGTTGATGGTGGCAGGTAGAGTTTAGGCTGTTTAGAAACATGGGAGTATCCCTTTAACCGAGTTATGGGGTCACTTTTAACACGGAGCCCTATTCGCAGTTTGTGAAGCCGTGCATATCTTCACACGCTCCCCCTGTTGTTTTTGATCTTATTCCCCTTTTTCTTCCTTTCAAGTCTTTTTTTTTTCTCCCCACTGAGTGTTTTTTTCATGAACTTCCTTTGGCTTGGATTCACATCTCTCTGCAGACGCAGGGCTGGATGAGGAACACAGAACCCACACACGGGCACACACACACACACAAACACACACACACACACACACACACACACACACACACACTGACGCACGGTCACTCACTCACTGATGTCCCTTTTAAAGTGAGATCGAAATCCACAGTATATTCCACTGACTTCATACATTCATATATTGATGAAATCCAAAAAAAACCCACAAAGAAAATGAAATGAACGTCCTCATACAATCATTTGATAAACATTATTAAAATGATTTTTCCCTGGTAAGTGAACAAACAATTCTGAACATCGTTCCAAACTCCAAAAATGAGAAAATGAGGCAACAACGGGCTCCTGTTTTCAGTTTTGGTTTTCAGATGAGATGCGAATTCCCACTGAAGTGCAGAGAGAACGGTCATAACAGTTTTACACTTTTTGGTGTCAGGGTGATTTAAGACCCTATTTATGACACTTTAAAACTTTTATAACTATGACAAGCAGTAGCTTATTACCAGTAGTGTAGTAGTTTCTTTGCATTTTATAGGCCCACCGTGGAAACCGCCTCTCAGAGTATAAGAGCAAGTTGATTTTCTGTTAGGTTTCAGAGACTTTGTAAAAGCAAAAGCAGGATCACGGCAGGTTCAGTTATTTCTAATCTCTTCAACTATGTAGGCAATAAAGCCTCTTATATAACAGCCAAGGTGAATGTAAACATATACCATTTAATGTCAAAAACATAAAGGCCAGAACATTCTGATCAAATGGGCTGCATTTTATACACTTATGAATTGTAATAATATGCTCTATGACCATTTACTAACCTCTCTCTCTTCTTTAAAAATTGTAAATTAGAGACAGTTTGTATGTAAATGACCTCTATTATAATGCACTACACTGTGTAACTCTTTCACAAAGAAGTCCAAGCCTAAACTGCTGTAAGTTGAATAGACAGATATAGGTAAATGCACTGTTTTTTGTGACATCACAAAACCAGTTTATTCAGAATGAACTGTTTTTAACACCTAATTTCCACATATGGACCATATGGACTACGAAATGAATGGTAAGTTTAGAAAACCTCAGTGTTAAACTGTTTATTTCAAAAAAAGCAATTCGGTTTTCCGTGATATAGACCCTTTAAAGCTTACAGAGCTAAAACTGCCACGAGTTTTGTATTTGGAAATGGGACCAGGAAATGGCATCGGGTTTTCTGTCGCTGTATGCGTGTTTTTCAACAAGCTAGAGAGCCTTTTTTTATATAAATCCTGCAGCTTCTGTTTTGTTGATGTACATGTTTTTTGTTTTAAAGGGCCAATATCATGGAAAACTAAAATTAGATATTATTTGCAAACACTGTTAGCTATAAATTGTACCACTCACTGCCCAATCCATGGCCAATATATGTAAACTAAGTGGAAGAAATGGTATGAAATCGAGTTAGATATTTTTTTGTGATGAACAACATAATTGCATATTCACCCTACAGCAGTTTAGCACCACCCATTTAAATTAATGTTAATGTTTTTGAATGGGGCACAGCAAACCGCAGCCAATCAGAACACAGATCAGCCTTAAAGGCACAGTAACAAAAACAACCTGAGTAATTCTGAGAGGTATAAAAATGAGACGGAACTGCTTTTAGCACATAAACTCACACAAATTACAGGTCTTACATGGGTCTACGGTGAATAAAATAAAATACAAAAAGTGTATCATATAGGATACAATGGACTAAATGGAGACAGATGATTCGCTGTGGCGACCCCTGAAGGGTAAAGCCGAAAGAGAAAGAAGACAAAAAGTGTATCATATATGTGCCTTTATGTTCCTTGTGATCTCCTTGTGTCTCTCCACGGGTACTGTCTGGTTTCTTAGTGTTTCTTCCTCAAACTTTTAGGGACTATTTTCCCTCTTCAATTTAGCCTCCGACATACAAATTAGGGGGTTCAATAAAGGTGGGGTCTGATCTGATCTGAATGGAATTAAACTGAACGTCTTCTTCTACTTTTGGCTGCTCCCGATTAGGGGTCTCCACAGTAGATCAATCGTCTCCACTTCCTTCTCTCCTCTGCATCTTCCTCTCTGAAACCAACTATCTGCATGTCCTCTCTCCCCACATCCATAAACCTCCTACTAGGCCTTCCTCTTCTCCTCTTCCCTGCAGCTCCATTCTCAGCATCCTCCTCCCAACATACGCAGAGTCTCTTCTCAGCACGGGTTCAAACCAACACAATCTCGCCTCTCTGACTTTTCCTCCAAAAGGTAAATCTGAACTGAACTGAATAAAACTGAACCGGTCTTAACTGAATACAACTGAACTGATCTCAACTGATTTGAACTGAACTGAATAAAACCGAACTGAACTGAATTCAATTGATCTGAACTGAACTAGACTGAATTCACCTAAACTAAACTGAACTGAACTAAACTGATTTCACCTGAACTGAATTGAATACACCTGAACTAAACTGAAAACAACTGAACTGAACTGAACTGGACTGAACTCACCTCAAGAGAACTGAACTGAACAAAACTGAACTGAACCCAACTGATCTGAACTGGACTGAATACAACTGAACTGGACTGAATTCACCTGAACTGAATGGAACACAACTGATCTGAACTGAACTGAATAAACTGAACTGCACTTAATTAAATTGGTCTGAACTGAACTGGACCGAATTCACCCAGACTAAACTGAACCGAATACAGCTAAGCTAAACTGGACTGATCTGATATGAACTGAACAGAATACAACTAATCTGAACTGAACTGGACTCAACAGAATTCACGTAAACAGAACCGAACTGAATAAATCTGATCTGGACTGAACTAGACTGAATTCACTTGAACTGAACTGAATATAACTCAACCGATCTGAACTGAACTGGACTGAATTCACCTGAACTGAACTGAATTCAACTGATCTGATCTGTACTGAATTCAGCTGATCTGAACTAAACTGTTCTGCATCTCCACAGCCCACCCCCACCTCCCTCCATCCTCTGCGTGCGCGTGCCCGATCCTTGTTCGTCACTCGCTTAACCCGGACGTGAAGTCGCGCGACAGAAAAATATCCGATTCGGAGGGAGAGGAGTCTTTATAAAGGTGAGTTTGAAAAGAGAGCCGCGGCGTTTGGCGCGCCACAATGTAGCGGTGGTTCGTGGTCGCGCGCCCGGAGCGGCACGTGCAGTAGAGTAGTGTGTGTTGGTGCTAGCATGGAGCTAACAACACAAACTACAGCTGAGATTCTTATATAATGAGGAAAAACACTCCAGCTCCCAGATGCGTTAGTGGTCTCTTTTGGCTTGTTTATCAAATGCAGAGGTCTGAATGTCTGGTTTACATAGTAAGAGGCTGTTAAGCCATCGCTGCCAACTCTCCTCGCCTCCTCTGTTTAAAACTCCGTGTCTCTCCAGCCAGCTGACCAGGTTAGCATGCTGCTAACTAGCCCAGCTCCGAGCTGTTAGCACACTGGCTGTGCTTTGAGTGTGTTTTAACATGCAAAAACCTCCAAAACCTCGTTTATTATTGGGGATATCGTTAGCTGGTGGGTCTGGGTGAGTGGGCGTGTAGTGTCTGTACATGTATGACCATTCAAATCAATTTGCAAGCAAGTTATTTTCGCCGAGGGCCCTGTGCGTCAGGGATGTAGGCTCTTGCCAGATAAAGAGCTCTTATGAAGTGAAGAGGGAGCGCATGCGCACTGACCCGCCTACAGCGCTTGCTAAATAGTGAGCCCTCTTTTTCTCTGCATGCGCAGTGCAGGGGAGCTTTGCCAAAAAGTGACCTACACTGAGGCTGGGAAGAAAGGGGTTAAGCTGCATTGCAAAAATGAGGTCTTGATGGCATATTGGAGGAGATGGGACAGTCATTAAAGTAGGACAGGGGTCCTGTTGGAATGAATGTCCCATCTACAGCAAATTACAGTAGGGACCTCATTTCTGCAATGCAGCTGAAACCCTCTCCTCCCAGCCTGAGTGCAGCTCACTTTCCAGATGGCAAGTTGGTGTAGATGGGACATCTATCCAGAGATGAGTCCAGCTGCAGTTCGTGTAGATGGGACAGTTGGTGTAGATGGAACGGTCATTTAAGTAGGATACCTGTCCTACCTTAAAGACTACCCCATCCAGACCAGTGTGCCATCCAAAAAGTGAGGTGCACTGAGGTTGGGAGGAGAGGGGTTCAGCTGAGAAATGAGGTCTGGATTACGTGTTGGAATAGATGTAATCCGTGTATGTAAACGTGTAATCTGGACCTCATTTCCGTACACTCATTAAAGTACAACAGGGGTCCTAGTTTAATGTTTGTGCCATCTACTCTAGCTGTCTACACTAACTGCAGATGGACCCATCTCCATGTGGCAAGTTGGTGCAGATGGATCTCCCATCTACACCAACTTGTCAACCAGAAAATGACCTACGCTCAGGCTAGAGGGAGAGGAGTTTCGCTGCGTTGCAGAAATGAGGTCCGGATGGCAGGTTGGAACAGATGTAGGCAGTCATTAAACGAGGATGGGGCAGTGAAAGTGATGAGGGAATGCTCACTCTTCTCGTTTTGTGTCCACAGTTGGCCTTTGGTAGTTGAACACTTCAGAGTTTGGGCTTTTTTTCACACTCTCTGTTCATATTAAGATTGCTGGGAAACCCCACAAACTCTGGTACAATAAGTCGTGGTGAATGATTGGCATTAACCAGACCATCTTTCCAGAGACCACCATATATTTAATATTGATGTTTTTGCGACTGCTCCTGTAAAAGAGTCAGACAGATAGACAGGAGAGCGCTGATAATCAATCAAATATTTATTTAAACAGCACATTTCTTTATTAATTTCAGGAGTAATTGCTTATGCTATGCAAAGTCAAGAATAATATAAAATATAATATGAAGTCAAAATAAAACTACTGAAAATACACAGTAGTAAATACATGCAATGCAGTGGTCAGTAAGAGAGGTGGCTATAAATACTATAGATAAATAATTCAGTTACAGCTCAGGTGGTTTACTAGTTAGTACGAATAGTTTTTTAATACAAATAGGTTTGGACTTCTCCATACCGAGTCCGTTATTGCACGTAATAGTGACACAAGCAGCCTTAAAATTATAGAACATAATGGTAAAGATGATGAGGGACAGTTCACTCTTCTCATTTTGTGTCCACAACAGGCCTTTGATGGTTGAACACTCATGAGTTTGGACTTCTCTTCACACTTTCTGTTCATATTGAGATTGTAGGGAAACCCCACAGGCTCTGATGCAAGAAAACACTCCAGTGTTTTCCCCAAATATGTCCTGGAATGAATGTGTCAAATCATATTGAGTGAAGTTTGTATTAGTAAAGTTTTATTGGAAAGTTTTGATGTGTTAATGATGCCCAAAGGCAATGCTTTGTTAGAAACCACCGGTATATCTAATACTGTTGTTTTTGTAACTGTTCCTTTAAAAGGATCTGTCAGATAAAGACAGTGAGTAAGAGAGGACTGGTGGGTCCTGATTTTTGATCCACTTGATTCCCTGTGAAACTCGGTCCTCATATGGAAATATAGATACATATACACATAAATGCAGTGGCTTTGACTGTTCCAGTAGTTATTTTCTTATGACGCTTAATGTGTATGTGATGCCAGAAAAGTGGAAATAAAAGATTGTTACAAATTGTGAGCAATTGGAACTACCTTTGCCTCTGCTCTTTATAAATGAAATGCTTTAAGTCTTGTGATCTTTAGAAAGTGCATGTAATACTAATGCAGAGAATTTCAAATATCCCTTTTTTCACCTTCACATTTTCAGAAGCAGTTGCTTTTTAGACAATTTAACAGTAAACTATTAAAGCTCCGTCCATTCATCTTCTACCTCTTTGTCCCGCACTCGGGGTCGGGGGCGTGCTGGAGCCTATCCCAGCTGAAGTGGGCGAAGGTGGGGTAGAGCCTGGACAGTCGCCAGCACGTCGCAGGGCTACATACAGAGACAGACAACCATTCACACTCACAGTCACAATTTTAGTGTGTTCAGTTGACTCTATCAAAGCCCAGTCAATCAAATATTTATTTAAATTGCATGTTTCATTAAAAAGCTAACGTTTTATTTATTGGCACACAGTTTTGACAAGTACCTGGAAAAGAGATTCATAGAGGCAAAGTTGTGAATAAAAACGAACATACAATTATGTAACAGCAAAATAGCGGATAAAAAATAAGGGACCACTTTAATATAAGACTACTCTTATAACAGGTTTATAAATGATTTATTATCAGGTTGATAATTAGGTTGCTGACAGTTCATAAATCAGTAGTAAGTAGTTAAGAACAAGTTATAACAGTTCTTCATACGTTGATAAAGGCTCCTTATTTGGCAAGATCTGGTGTTTTAATGGTTGTGGCATGTTAACAAAGATCTGATGAAGCTGACAGTTTAACATTCTGTCAGAGGAAGGGACAAGATAAGCTCAGCAACTTGCAAGTTCTTACCAAACAGTGAGCCTGGATTAGTGAATGAAAAAGTGTAACAACTTGTTTATAACTGCTCTATAATGATTTATAAACTGTCTACAACCTAATGACCTGATTATTAATCATTTAGAAACCCTTTATAGGGGTGGTGTTATTGGAAAGTGTAGCAATAGAGTTTATAACATGGAAGTTACATACTTCAGATCTGTCCCAGCATTCTGTTCCCAAAAGGCTGAATTTAAAGAGAATTTGTCTACGTAAAATAGCACTGATTCATTAATAACATCAAAATGAAATACAATCAGGAACACTGAATTTCAAACACCAGATAAAACGCATTAGGTCCTAATCCTGAAGTTTGTTAGTAGGATGAGCTGAAGTTTGTGGAGATGACTACAGGGAGAAGCGGCAGGTGGACTATTACAGAGTAGTGCTTCAGCAGAAAATAGTTTCTCTCTGGGATGGTTGAATGATGTTTGTGCTTTTTTTAATCCGTTGCTTCTATATTGTTTCACCAGCCTCTGCATTACCTGGTGTCTGATTGATTGGAAATGAGTGGTATTGGTCATTTCTAGTAATGAGGGAGAGTTGTATTTTCTTGCTATGTGTACACATCAGGTGTCTTGGTATCACACCAGGACTCTGGAGAAGTCCCAGGAGCTCCAACACAAGAAAACACACACACTTGCACACTTTCCTACCTGTCGCACCTGTTCAAACCACCCTTCCCCCACACTGCTTTGATTGTGTATGGACTTGTTTGCACCTGTCTGGGCATGTATGTTAGCTGGATATAGCAGTACTCTAAATATAGGCTTTGCTAGGAGAAGTGTTGATGAAAGTTCTCTTTTCCGAGCACTCGGAGACCTCTGTTACACTTGATCGCGATCACATTATAATAAGGTTTGTATCTGTGAAGGCGGCCAGACTAAACAGAGTGTTCAGACCAGCAGAACGTTCTTCAGCACGCCGTGAGAAGTTCTGAAAGTAGTTTCTTACTACCCAAAGGTTGCAGTGCCCCAGCGCTTGCAGGAAAAGTATCTCGGTATCTTAGCGTAGATTTGAAAGCGCTTCGTGTTTCTTAGTTGCTGAATAAATTACGGAATGGAAAGTGGTGTCTTAATTATTTGAGATAGAGAAGGGTGAGGAAGTAACACACACACACACACACACACATGCTGTGATACTCTTTGATATAAGCAGGTAAAAATGAGCCATAAGTAATAGTTAGAAATATGATAATAAAATGAGAGTAAGGTGGGTAGTATGAATCTCAATCATTGTAAATTAGCTGACAATCATTTGCCATATGAGTACCTACTAATGACTGAATTGTCTTCATTTTTAAAATTATTTCATGTAGATGTCATAGTACGAGCCTGATTAACCTTATGACTTTCTAGCTGTCTTTACTTTCTAATGAATACTACATTGTACTGAGATGAAAAGCCTGGTGGGTGTACATACACGTCCAGTCATTGTAGTCCTCCAAGCAATGTTTATAGGTTTCCTGTATGAGTGGAAAAATATGATCAGGAAACGCGAACATTATGAACTAAAAACACTGGCTACTTAGCTGATAAATAAAAAGAACCATTACTTGGTTCGGAATGCTTTATATAATCAAGCTGAATGATGTCCCAAGGAAAGGGTGTCTTATTTATTTATTCATTTATTCCTGTTTGCCTGGACCCAGCTGATGAAGATGCACTTAACATGCTGCTTGCTGTGACACCATATGACTAAAATCTAACAGTGGAATAAATTCATGGTCAACCTAAATTACTGGGATCTCAAATATCTGCAATGATGCTCTCATTTATCTGCAATTGTGTGTCAGTTGTGTCTGGCTTAGTTAATCATACCACCGTATCTTTACTAAACAGGGATAATATGGTGATAACTGTGGTAATTGTTATAATGAATAATAATAATTTATTCATTAGGATTAGTAGTCTGTTTATTAATGCATTGGTTTTGTGAGTGTGAATGCTAGTTCTGGAGGCTTCCTGCTCTGTACAGTTTAGTGTTTTTTCCAGCTTCCAACACACTGGATCCAACTGATCAACTCTTTAACCCACACCAAGCTGAGGTGGGCTTGTTAAAGCAGGGTAAGCCCTAAAGTGTGCAGGGCAGTCTGTCTGCAGGAAAAGCTGCTCGGTTAAATATGTGCAGCGGCACAGGACACCCTACCCTAACACCTTCACAGAACTCACACGGTCTCTCCTTCAAAGCAATAGTACATGTGCTTCATTCAGTGCTTTCACTCCTTATTCAACTGGCTGTCAATCTAGATTAACATGTATAATATGCGAGTGGCTGAGGCCTAACAAGTCACGTTCAGCTGAACAATTGGAGAGGCGAGTGGGAGGGACTGCTGGAAATACTTGCATTAGGCCGGGGTTTGAGTTACTCTGACACTTTTTGTGCACTTCTTTGAGCTGGTCTGACAGCGACTGGCAGAAGATGGAAGGTTCTGTAGGATCTTTTCAAGATACAGAAAAATTGCTTTTACAGACAAAACAGAAGACTTTATTGAATTTGTACACAAACACAGCCCCTGATAGAACTCGTGCTTGCTCAAGGTTTATCCACTGCTTTTAACCATCCGAGGTGAAGTAGTGCGTCCAACTGCCCCACATAATGTGAGTCAGAGAACTTTTAGAATTATTGTTTCTTTGAGTTGAAGAAATGAAAACACGCTGCTATTGTGCGAGTGTTAAAGTCCCATCTGTTTTTCTCGTCATAAAAATCCCATCGGGGTAAAATGACCTAATGACGTCTAAACATTAAGCTATCATAATAAGAAGAATTGTGAGGGGTTTGTGTGTGTGTGTGTGTGTGTGTGTGTGTGTGTGTGTGTGTGTGTGTGTGAGTGTAGCTTTTAGCAGCTGAAATACAGTTCCACACTCAGCAGGGATTATAGGAATAATAGCGAAGAGTTTCTGTGAAGAATGATCTAATAGTTCCCAGCGAGTATCGAATTGTGTTTTTGCTTGAAATGCTCTTCCCACCTTGTAATGGTTGCTATTGTCAGTTGTTGTTGTTTTTTTTTTTTTTCCTCTGTGTGCCGTTGCCAAGAAAAAGCTTCAAGTTCATTTAAAAATGTACCTGGCGACAGGTTCTTCCAGGTTCTGTCCGTCAGTTCTGTCACCAGACGCTTATTAAGCTCAAGACTTGGCCGAAATGTCTTTAGTTTCATTATGATTTGCAGCTAGGTAACCAAAGCATTGCGTAATAACAAATAAAGTGGCTTCGCAGGCAGCATGAGGAGAGTTTTGATTGTGCAGTAATTACATGCTCAAGTTTGACGATGATTCTGCAGAAACTGACTCAGTACATGACAGTGAGTTACATATTTTTAATATAAGTGATAGGAAATTGTTTCAGAGATAAAAATCTTGTTTGTGAAATGGAATTTGTCATTTTCTGAATCTACTTATCAGACTGTTTGACACAGTTGGAGAAGAATAAGATCTCTGAAGCAGCAGCCGCACCTTTCAGCATGCTAAGACTGATGGTGTTAAAACAGTCTGTTGAGGTGTAAATATTAAACCTCCTGACAGTGCAGCGAAACCATCTTTTTCATCGAATGACTGAATGAAGTGTAGAACACAGGGGTGCGAAGATAAGATGTATTACTCTGAAGAGTGTGCAGATGTGCCACTGCTGTTCCACAAAGTTTAGTAATTTGGTAGCCCAGCAGATCACCAGATTATAGGCCCTCTGAGGCCATCGGTTCATGCTGCGGATGTGTTTAAGCAAGGATTTTCTTTAGTTGTCCCTGTCTGTTGTTATAGTCCTGTGCAAACGTTTGAACATTCCTTGTCAGATGACTTGATTTGTTGACTTCTTCAAAGGGAAAATACATCATTCGGCCAGAACATTAAAACTACTGACATGTGATGGGAATAACATCTTACAGTGGCGCTCGTCAGGGGGTGGGACATATTGAGCAGCAAGTTAATAGTTTTGGAAGTTAATGTGTTGGAAGCAGGAACAAGCGTTGAGATGTGAGCAACTTTGAGGAGGACCAAAGTACGGTGGCTAGACAATTGAGTCAATGCATCTCCAAAAGATCTTGTGATGTGTTCCCAGTATGCAGTGGTCAGTACCTACCGAAACTGGTCCAAGGAAGGAGAACTGGTGATCTGGTGACCAGGTCTTTGGAGACCAAGGTTCTCTGATGAGTGTGGGGAGTGAAGGCGAGTGGATTTGGTTCGATGCTACAGAAGAACTCCTGTAGCTCAATTTGCTGGAAAAATGAATGCTGCATGCAGGACGTAAAGGATGTCTTGGTTCCAGATATCATAACACACCTTTACAGGTCTTCTGGAGTCCATGCCTTGATGTATCAAAACTGTTTTGGCGGCACAAGAGGAACGTGCACAATATTAGGCAGGGGGGTTTTATTACACAGGTCAACAACGATAAAAATTTCTTTGTAATCATCAGAAACCACAACACATTTTTCTAAACCAGTTTTTCATGCTGATGCCAGATCTGCTTTCAGTTTTTTTTTCAGTCACATCAACTTTTTGGAATTCTGAGTAAATTTTAGTTTGCAATAGACTTGTATGCGTTTTTATTAAACCGCAGGCACCAATCAAGTAACTGTTCCAATATTTTCAGTGTGAGGTCAGACAGGCGCACACTGTGGCGTAGAAATAATGATCAGTGACAGTCAGCTACCACTGTTTCTTCAAAAACACTTATAGTATAATTATTATATGCTAATTATTCCACTATCATGCAGTATATAACTAGCTTCATCACAAAAACTGTACGTGCTAGGGACAAACTAAACACAGATTTGAAATCAGCATGAAAAACACTACAAAACCCATATGAACTTATCTCTGATGATTTTGACCTGTTGACCTGTGTTATTATTACTGATTGGTGTAAGTTAACATACTCTATAGAAACATTTTTTTTCTGCATTTTCCATGCATTTTAGAGCACAGTTAGTGGTTTGAGCATTTGCCCTGGAATCAGAACGTGGTGGGTTTGAATCCCAGGACTGCTAGTGGCTGAGGTCCCCTTGAGCAAGGTGCCGTCCCCACACTCTGCTCCCCAGGCGCTGTGTTCCTGGCTGTCCGCTGCTTCACTTGGTGAATGGGTTTAATGCTGAGGAGGAATTTGTGCTGTTCACTCTGTGTGCTGTGGTGTGTTCACGTATGACAGAGCGGTCACTTTACACTTCACTTTACACTTGACATCTGTATGGAAATCAACTTAATATAACAGGCGCCATAACCTTTGCACAACCATCCAGCAGATAATCAGTAATTTGCCATTAAAGCGCGCAGAAGTGTGTTCTTTATAGAGGGTTTGTACTTATTTTCTCTTAGAAAATGTTTTGCATACGTCTGTATGATGGTATATTTTGGTAAGAATAACAGCAGCTCAGTATGTTGCTTGCTTTCTGCTCATTGAGCTGCATGCAGCAGATGAAGTCTTCAGCCTGAAGCTTCTATACGATCAGGGGGTGTTTGGTCAACGTTCTCTGTTCTGCACTGGCCTTTTTAAACATCCCTAAAATGGATTTGCCCTGGAAATGAAAACGCAATGCCTTTATGTGAACTGAGCCTTTATAGTCAGTAGATGTTTTCTTTTGAGAGAAAAATGACATTGTGAGTAGCTGAAAAGGAGACACCTGTTAGTGGATGTTAAAAAGACGGAAGAAATGGCGTTTGACCCTGGAGGGGTAGGTGGTCATTTGTGATGAAGCTGTCCCACACGTCTCTCTGTGCATATACCCTGGCATTTTGGTTAATGGCTCACTGACCTGGAGCACGTTTGTCGATCGTCTCTGTATCAGACCGTAACGGCGTCCGCGTTTCCTGCGGAGAGTTCATGGTGTGGATCAGGAGTTTATGGTCTTTTATCAGGTGGTGGTCTTTGAGAACCTAATTAGAAATGGCATCACAACTCGGTTTGAACAAATTGCCTAGGAGATAATGTGTTAGACAGCAGCCATCCCTGCAGTCCCCTTACAAGCAGACTCTGCTGAGACAGGCAAGATTATATCCCATCCATCTCAAGTGTTATACAACGAGTTCCAGCCACTGTCGTCAGAGAGGTTTAAAACACTACGGTGTTGTTGCAGTAGATTTAGAAGGGGTGACAGACAGCGAGGGAATTGCTAGAGCAAATTTTTTTTTTTTTTTGCGCTGTAGATTTGATCTGTTTTCAATGTTTGTTTTTCTTTTTCTACATTTTGATTACAGTGTTCTAAAATGTGTTTCTTGTTCCCTGTAGCTGCCTTAGTATTTGGAGTGTTCTTCTCTTTGGATGCGGCCTGGGTGGAAGCCAAAGCCAAATTTTCCTACAGTAACGTGAATCTTGAGAACTGAGGATGAAAAAAGAAACACGACGTAAAGACTCAAAAATAAATGGTTTTAAAAGTGAGTCCTCCTTGGCCAGGTCTTTTTTTTTTCTTTTTTTTTTTTTCTTCGTGAGACGTGTCAGTCAGTTCATGACAAGACTAAAGCTGATCAGACAGACGGAGCAGCGGCTACTATCTTTAAAAAGGACGTAGGAGGTGGTACATTTGCTAGACGGAAACGGTTGTTTTCAGTATTCTACAGACCGAGGGGGGAAAAACAAGCACAAGACTGGGATATATATATTTTTTTTTTTAATGAAGAATTTCACAGTATTAGAGCCAAACGGATAAACTGATTACGGATATTGGCTGAAAGTCCGTAGTGGTGATTAATTTGACGACAATTAATACACCCGGTTTAAATATCACAGATTCTGCCAACATTTATGAGTGGATGTAAGGAAGACGGTGTGTATCTGTGTGTGTCTGTCTGTGTGTGTGTGTGTGTGTGTGTGTGTGTGTGTGTGTGTGTGTGTGTGTGTGTGTGTGTGT
>JBBIGA010000027.1:8293467-8309859 GCA_037576975.1 Alestes dentex | reverse complement strand
TCTCTACCTTCCTCCCTCTCTCTCTCCCTCTCTCACGCTCTTACTCACTCTCGCTGTCTCTTTATCTCTCTCTCTCTCTTTCACTCGCTGTCTCTTTCTCTCTCTCTCTCTGACTCTCTCTGTCTGTTTGTCGGCCTCCCGCTGTCATGTTTTTAACAGCTCGTTAAGCCATCTGCAAAATCTTTGATCTCTTGCCGTCCGCACACGGCAGCCATGTGGAAGGGTGTGGGTGTGTGTGTTTGTGTGTGTGTGTGTGTGTGTGTGTGTGTGTGTGTGTCTCAAGGCTGCTCAGCACAAGAAGTGTGTGTGTGTGGTTTGCATGAGAACGAGAAAATGACTTTGAGACGTTTTATCTTCCTCTCTCTCTCTCTCTCTCCATCTATAATTGAGGTACAGTAGTCTACTCCCACCCCCCAGGTTTCCTCTTTATAAACATTATCTAAAAACAGGATCACCTTTAAATACATCTGCTCAGTCAGTTATTTCATCGGAAGAAGAGGCATATTGGTATCGTAGTTTTCATCTTCAGCTCCGTGCAAGGTGAACAGAGTGACAGGTTACTCATCCTGCAGCTAACTTTATCACGACTGGCTAAAAGCAGTTGATAAGCCTCTGCGATGACCATAGCTTTTATTTTTTATTTTCACAGTTAGTGTTTTGAACAGAAGAATATCGTTTCACTCCAGCACAACAAATCCGCCCGTCCAGCAATAGCACATTACCAAGAATTGTCATCAGCTCGGCATCTGACCAGCAGTAGATTCAAAGATTTTGACGTATTAAAATCTGCCCCCAGAATATTTGCAACACATGTCCAGATGTTCATGCTGGTCATAGTAAAATGGATCAGCGTCTGGAATCGGAGCTTTCTGGGTGATACTCTGTTTTCTATCACTATCTAAAAGAAGTTCTGTGCTGAGATGGGCAATATGGGCAAATATGACAACACAGCCTGAAGCAAGAAATGTGCTGGACTGCAAAATGCATCCAAAACCTGGGGTAGAATTTTTGTTCAAACATGCCACATACCCATGCTGCACTAGATCAAATTATTCAGGATTAATGTTGCACTCTTCCTAATGTGACATGAAAGTGATCAGTGTTGATGACATCCTTATACTCAGAAAAGCATATTGTGTAGCATGATAAATATTTTCCCACTGTGCCGCTTCTCGCTGGAGTTGGTAAAATTCCAAGGTGAAAACCTCCGTTAATATCCGGTGTGCTGCAGTGATTTGTGATCAGTTGATCAGGGACCAAGTATTGGCTGTTTAAAGAAACAATTTTTGTGGTCGAGAGAGAAGAACGAGAGAAAGAGAGAGCGAACGAGAGAGAGAGCGAACGAGAGAGAGAGAGAGAGAACAAGAGAGAGAGAAAACGAGAGAGAAGAACACAGTAAACACTTGACACTAAAGCTCACTGCAGTTATAAAAAGGGAAAGACGTGTGTCACTGTTTGTTGTGGTTTAATTAAAGGTACTCAGCCCGTGAATGCGGCTACTCATTCGGCCGTCCTCAGTCGTGAATGGCTTGGTAAGAGCCGGGCTCGGCCGGGTTTTATAGTTATGCACTTTGCATTTTCTCACGGAAATGCATCTAGTTGTCATATGTACTTTCTGAGGAAATGTGCACATTGCAGTGAAAATGCTCGTCATTGATTTGATTAATCAGAATAGCAGTAAAAAATGAGTGAACAGCTATTTTCCACAAAATAGTAGTTGGTGAGACTAAATAAAAACTTGGCAGTTTGTTTGGAAGTGGTGTTTCATGTCAAAATGTGAGTTCAGCGTTGGGCTAATGTCATTAACGAAGAAGAGCAGATTAAAAGAAGGAAACAGGCACGTTTCTGCCTCAGTGCTAGGGTCTCCTGATCCGGTCTTTGATGAGATATGCACAGATCTGCTTTGCCCCCACAGCGGTCGTCTGCCGCTCCTCAGGCTGGTTGGTGGACGTCCTTGTGCAGCCTGAGGGAAGTCTTGGAAAAGTAAATCTAAATTTCACTCTTTCATCACCTTTTTGTAGCTCACTTTCTCGACAGGGCCATCACTCGCCCTCTCTGGTGCGTCCTCTTCCTTCAAAGTGCTGTCCATCCTCAGGGCTGAGGTCACATGACTCGTCAGCGCGTCTGATCGCTTTATAATCTATCAGTCTGATCAAAGCCGGGCGGGAGGCATTTGTTCGGCGATGAGAACACACTCTGTTCTTTAGGGTGACTGAACACATCATGACGATCTACACACACACACACACACACACACACACACACACACACACACACTGGTATCAGCGTCTTTTATAGTTCTCTGCCTCACCCTCTTCTAAGGAGGAGAATCAGTGATCAGTGTTAAACTTAATGTTGCTGTGTCTGTGCCTCATTCTCCTGTCGTTTTTTTTCTGTTGTTCTCTTTCCATTCCTTCTCTTTCGCTCATCCTCTTCTTTCTTGACTCCGTTTCCTTTTTTCTTCCCACTTAAAGAAGCATTCCAGACCAAATCCACAGTCTAAGCTGTGGTTTCTCTCAGTGGGTCCTGAGAGCGTCTCCGAGTTAAAACTGCACACGCCTCTCGGACCCCCAGCCTTACTCACAGCACCCTGCTTCTCTCACAGAGTTCTGTTTCTTTCTTTCTACCTTTTATTCCTTTGTATTTCTTTCTTTCTTCCTTTTAGCCTTATTTTTTTCTATCTTTCTACATGTCTTTTTTCTTTCTTTTTCTTTTTTCTTTCTTTCATTTGTTTCTTTCTTTCTACCAACCTACCTACCTACCCACCTACCTACCTCCTTACCGTTTTTCTTTCTTTCTGTCTATGTTCTTTCTTTCTTTCTTTCTTTCTTTGATTCTTTCTTTCTTTCTTTCTTGCTTTTTCTTTCTTTCTACCTATGTTCTTTTTCTTGATCACTTTCCACCTTTCTACCTTATTTCTCTCCCTACCACCTTTCTACTTCTTCCCTACCTTCCTTTCTTTCTTATTTGTATTTTTGGACACCTGAGGAATGGTTTAGAGAAGAACGTGTAAAAACTGCTTTCGAACCTTATGGGTATAGTTTTATTTAGCGTTTCACTCACCACAATGTTCTAAATCCTGTTAACCAGCTGTAATTATTCTGTCTTTGTAATATTTGTTTGTCCATGCTTAGCTCAGAATGTTATGATGTAGTTTATCATGATGATGATAAATATCACCATATAACCCAGTTCTACCCTCATGGCCATCCAGTAATAAAGGCATATAAAATGCATCATGTTACCACAGTAAACTCACTTTCTGGGTTAAAATATAACAGAGGTAAGCCGATATTCTTTTATTGAATGTTTAGGCCTTTGAAAGTTGGTCCTTAATTACTATGTACGTATGATATGTATAAGAAATTTGCATAATCTGTTAAGTTTTGGTTTGCACTCTCCTCAAAAGATAAGATATGCAAATTTTTTTCTCATTCTGAATTTTTTTTTTTCTTCCATGCCCTGTCCCATGTTTCTCTGTTTCTTTCTTCCCTCTGTTTAATTTGTCTCCAGTGGTTCCTCTTGTCTTTTATAATCCTTCCTTTTCAGTTCTGTTGCATGGACGGTTACCCTATTCTTCGTTGTTTTTTTTTTTTTTTTTTTTTTTTCTCTTTTCTCCTTCCTGTCTTCTTCCTTCTCCCTCTGCCTGCAGTTTGAGTTGTTGCTAATTGACCACCTCCTAATAGCTGAAAATGTATTGGTGGGGGAAAAAAAAAAAAAAACAATAAGTTTCAGAAACTTTGCAATTTGCACATCCAACGTCTGGTAGCAGGTTTTGACGGGGACAGACGTGCGTTTAGTAATAAAAACGAAAATCAAAACATGCACTCAGGATGCAAGCTTGAAACTTTTCTCAGTTATAAAGTGACTGCACTCTGTTTTTAATGCTCCCGAAGTGGATTTCGTTGCAAATGTTTGTTTTGAGATAAAAAAAAAAAATCACTCTGGGAGGACTAAGAGAACTGTGCAGGCACTTTAGCAAAGAACAGAGTTACGTTTGAACTGTGTGGTGTTGGTTGGTGTTTATTAGAGAAAAAATGAGGCAGGAACTGAGGTTCCAGTTACAGAGAAAATGTTTTGCTGTGTGGTTTAATATGAAAATTATACTTGAGGATTTGTTTTCATACTTTGAGCTGCCATTCTTGTTATGTAACTTTTATGATGGGCTGGGCTATATGAGGATTTTTATGGCACAACTTGGTACTAGTAATGAAATTGCTGATCAGGATGTCACAGTAGGGTTTATTGAGGAATATTGTCGGGACAGCTAGATGACTGAGCACCTGTATGTTTAATTAAAACGCACTGTAAGCCCTGTTTAACTGGATTTAATGCTGAATAAAAAGAATTTTTGCTTATAATTTTTGTATTTTTTCATTTTTGTTCATTATGAGATGAGAAAATTAAATATCAGGATGCATTATGCATTGTGAACATTTTGTTGAAATATCTCAATATTATATTAAAAGACCTAACTAAGAGTACATAAATGGCCTTATAAATAAAATGAATATTATAGTTGAAGAAAAAGAAATAATAAATTACTAAATATCTTGTTTTTTAGATGTTGATTCTACTGTAAAAATAAGATTTTTTTTCTTCTAATTTATACACTATATGGACAAAAGTATTGGGACACCTGATTATTACACCAGCAGGGACTTTAATGACACTGCATTCAAACACATAGACTTTAATATGGCCCTCATCCTCCTTTGCAGCTATAACAACTTTCACTCTTCTTGGAAGGTTTTTGGAGTTTCTGTGGAGAATTTGTGCCCATTCATTCTGTAGAGCATTTATGAGGTCAGACACTGATGCTGGACAAGAAGGCCTGACTCGCGGTTTCTGTTCCAGTTCATCCCAAAGGTGCTGGATGGGGTTGAGGTCAGGGCTCTGTGTGGCCAGTCAAGTTCTTCCACACTGAACTCATCCAGCCATGTCTTTATGGAGCTTGCTTGTGCGCTGGGGCACAGTCATGCTGGAATAGAAAATGTTCTTCCCAAACTGGTTCCACAATGTTGGAAGCATGGCGTTGTCCAGAATGTCTTGTTATGCTGAAGCATTAAGATTGTCGTTCACTGGAAGTAAGGGGTCTAGCACAAACCCTGAAAAACAGGTGTGTCCCAGTACTTTTGTGTATAGTGTATGTTGAGGTTGAGAGCTGTAGGTAGTTGCCCCTTTACTAGCCTGAAGGAGTCAGCAGGCCACAAAAGGCATGAGGTTTGAAGTTTTAGGGAAAGATTAAAAGTTATTGCTCGGCTCCATTGCTCTTTTTTATTTCACTGGCCTTGGCCTGGTCTGGGAAAACATGTGTTTTTAAGATTGTCCTTCACTGGAAATAAGGGGCCTAGCCCAAACTCTGAAAAACAGATGTGTCCCAATACTTTTGTCCATATAGTGTATAATGTGTGTGTGTGGTTGTGGTTTGGTATCAAATGATAATTGCTTCACAGCCAGAGCTAAATTTATTTGTTGTAACTCTGCACAAGCTGTGCACCATATTCTTTGTCAGTTATTATATTGACCTTTGCAGCACTGATATCGCGGGAAGCTGCAGTATGTTAATAACCCTTCTAACGAATCACAGTGTTTTACTGTGTTGTAAACATCCTGCCCGATCCAGCTGAACGGCTGTGTGGGTGTCAGTCAGTTATTCATCTGATCCAACAAATGTCAATTATTTTGGTCCAAATGATGCCGACCAGTTGAGCCGTGCTTGGCTGTTGATTCACCGGTGCATTTTAGATGTATTACAAAGTATATTTCTGCTGCACTATCAAGTATTATAATCATGCGGGTATGTTTCCCAAGATGCGCAGCCCTAGAATCTCGCTATAATGCGTATGTCAGGTTCCTTTTTCCTGTTGTTTTCCTCCCCTGTTCCTTTGCATAGTGCACAGACTGTTACAGGGAGAGGCTGTCCCTAGACGCCTGATAACAATATATCCTATTTACAGGCGTCATGTCTGGGCGTTGACCAGGACATATCTATGTCCTGCTGTAATCAGTCACGTCTGAATGGGCGTTCTGAAGTGAGGCGGATGACCTAGCTCCTCATGAAGTAGTGCTCAGTCCGATCCTATGAATATAATTAATCCTAGCAGCGTTCATTCTTCTGTTTAGCCTGTTCACATCTCGCATTGGAATAAAAGAGGACGACCGCAGTGGTCTGTGCTGTTTTATTTTCTGCAGCGTTGAAATGACTAGTTCTCGGGTTGTGTCATGAAAGCTATTATGTACCGTTAAATATGATGACGTCACTCGCTTTCCATGAGTACGAGGGGAAAAATATAGACTACTGAAAATCTGACCCGAAGTCTTCTAAGAGTTCTGTGATGAGTTCTGTCTCTCATGTTGCTTCAAAGAGAAAAATCAGAGCAGCGCTCATATTTAGTGTAAATTAATGAGTCATTGGTGAGCCGTCGATGATTCAGCCCTGCATGTCATTAATGTATTCTCACGCTGTCTGATAAACTTCAGTTTGTACTACAGCCAGCTTTTCTGGGGAAAACGAAGCTCCTCTCTCTTGAAAGGCAGTCAAATCAGTGTTTCTCCTGCCATTAAACAGGCCAGACTGTTAAGGTTCTGCAGGCTGACTGGGAGTGATGTAGGTATGTTTTCTTGTTGGAATGGTGTAAGAAAGAGATTAAAAATAGAGCTGGAACGAAAAGCTCTCCATATGTCATAGGAATGATCCAAACTGATCAGATGTCTATTGAGCAATGTCTATCGAAAAGGCCTCACCAGCTCGCTCAGTTAGGAAATCCCGTCATTCCTGCAACTGCATTTCGAATGGTGGGTTAGTTTGAAGGACACAGGAATTTAGAGCTGTAAAATCTGTTTTAATGTTTTAACTTCATTTAATATCTTAATGGACACACATATAAAGCACAGTTTTACATCACCTGTATTGTTTCTGGGCATTTCTGTGTAGCTTGTGTTACCTTTGCTGAGCTTGTTTTTCTCTTGTTCTCTTCGCAATCTATGACTATAAAAGGACAAGCAGTTTGAAAGTAGTGGAAAGAAGTCCAGTTATGTTATTTCATCGCTCTTAATTGTCTTTTAGATGAGGTTAGAGATTGCGTTTTAAATAGGTAGTCTGTAACAGAATATATTTTTGAAGCAACCCTTCCAACCCTGTGTGCAACATTATTGATTTTACTTTCAGGAGTATTGATGGATGACCAAAGGCTAGTGCTGGAATGTGTTCATAATCAATTTTCTTGTGACCATTTTGGGTTATTGTGTATACAGTAAAACTAAACATTGATTCCAAACTTTTGAAAGCTGCTGTTTGCTGGTTGTTTTGAAAGAAACACATAAAAGCGGACCAAAGCTTAATAAATAGTGAATAACTTCCTGGAAAATCTGATTTGTAGTGAACGTTCACAATACCGTGTGCGTTTATTTTATGGCGTCATTTTGACTTTGTTTGTATTGGACCTGAAGGAAACATCATAAAATGTACTAATGCAAATGTGAGGACCGGCCGATGCTGTGATACTATGTTGTGTTTGAAAACATACGGCGTTCTCTTTACTTCCCCTCTTTGTCTCTGTGCTCTGCTTTCAGTTTCCCAAGTGGACCATCAAAGACAGAAAGACAGACAACACATTCCTCTGAGGCATAAAGGGAGACAAGCGCACCTCAGCCAATGGGGAGAGAGACAGATTGAGTGAAAGTGGGAGTGAAAGAGAGACACCTGGCTTGGCGATGGCTACTCCTGCTTCCCCAGATGTTTAATGGACTTTGATCTCAAACAGGTAGGACCCATGTGAGAGGGAGGAGGGGCGCTGGGCTGTTCCACTGCTGCAGAGTTGTGGCACTCTTCCATAGGGATCCAGGCTTCAGACACTACCTAAACTGTACTTTTAATGTAATGCTGTTTCTGGTAATGCTGGTAATGCTCTTTCTGATGCATCAGCATCTTAATTCTCTCCCGCCAATTTACCCGAAACCGCGTCCATGGAGTCGAACCAGCGGAACGTTTTTTTTTTTTTTTTTTGTCAGAGCCTCTTTTGTTATTGTGGCCTTTTATTATTTAAGAGTTTTGGCTTTTTTTTCTCAGCGCTGTCTAGCTGTGTGATTAGAAACCTAACCCAACTAACTTGTTAGTGATGGCTTGGTTCACCTTCACATTTCTCACAGTGTTAAAGATACATTTGTGAGAGTCATAGAAAACTCCCTCTGAAATTCATCTTCAGCCTGAACAGGTAGTACAGCTTGTACTTCGCTGACTTCTCAGTTGTTAGCATGTGTCTTGGTTGTTGCTTTTTTTGTGTGGACAGTAAAGAATTAAGGCCTCTTTCTGTGCTGGGATGACATGTCGACCAATCAGAAAGCAGTGAGTCGTTTCAGCTGTGGCCCGCTCTTGGCCCTGCCTTCGAGCAGCTCGGGTACGGTTCTCTTTATTTGTAACGGAAACACATTTGTCCGCAGTACGGCTCGGTTCGTTGTGCCGGTGGGAAAGCGGCATTAGAGAACAGAAGAAGATTTCAAAGAAGCGTATACTCAGAGGTGTAAAAGGAAAGTGATCTGATGAGGGAAATTAGATGAGAAAAGGACCAGCAAAGCTTGAGGTAAAGAGCTATTAGGTTGGAAAAGTGAAGACTGAAGAAGAGATAAAATGAAAGTGTGACATGAGGAAAGTCGAGGACGATATTTTTTTTTTTTTTTACCTCTCCAGCTGACCTCTCTATTCTCCACCCACAAATGTGCTTTCGTCGCAGCTGTCGGCAGGTTGGGAAGCTTTACAGAGCGTTAAAAATCTCATCCAGCCTAATGAGAAAGTGTAGCACACAGCTCTTAAATACAAATGGCACCAGGTATCACTATGCTTCCAACAGCAGCTAGAAATTCAGGTTTGGATATTGGAGGAAAGGACGGAATGATTCGGGTCTGTTACTGTAACAAACCTAGTGAGTGTTACAGCTCTTGTCCACTCAGTTTCATGATTATTTTCTATCTGTATGTTCAGTTTTATGGTGAATTTACTGTGAACTGGCACAGAAAGAAGAATATTTTTACGGATGGTTTTTTATGTCTGATTTTAGTTCAGTTTGGCATACATGATGTCAGATCTGTCAAAGAGCCAGAGTTAGTGATATGTTTACTTCAGCTGGAGCAGGATGTGACATTAGGAAGATCTCTCGGTTGTGTTTTTCTGATATTAAGGCAGCAGTAGCATCTTCTATAATCACATAGAGTTGCACTTAATCAGCTAGTAGGTTTAGATGATTGCCGTACGATATGTTTGACTGAAAATTGTTGAAATATCTTGCTGAATTGTTGAGCCTAAACAAGGTTTCCCTGTCAAAGTTATTTCAGGTGAGGTCTAGCCTCGTCCGTTCATGGTGAAGTGTTAAAACCTCAGGTTTTGATTGAGACACAGCACAAGGCAGCCAGTCAGAATGGGGTTCGTCTACATATGTCATTTTTAAAAGCTCATCAACAAAGACAGCTTGTTCTCTAATTCTAAGGATTAAAGAGAGGTTGAAAAATGGGTGTGTAAACACGAATGAAGAAGTTTGTGCTACGTTAAAAACCACAGAGACGTCATGAGTTGTCCTCAAGAAAAATGAAATGTGAGAAAAATGAAGGATATTGACTTTTTAGATTACAGTGCAGTGTTTGGTACAACTTATTTACATAGTTTGATTAAGACGTGACTAACAGCTGCATTCTCCAGTCATTAATTGTATTAGAGCTAGACCTTCAGTTTGAGCTGTCAATATAATAAAACATACAGTCAAAAGGGAGGAAGGAATACCTCTTTGGTAAATGATGGGATTCTAGTAGCATTGTAGAACCAAGGTAACAGCATTGCACGTTTTTTGTCTGCTGTAGATTAAGCCCAGACATCTGAAGCTTGTGAAAGGCATTCGTTTGAAACATATTTGAAGTATCTGACATATCAACATATTTTCCCCTGTAGGTACCGTTTTCACTAGTTTGGTGAGATGGTGGGCAAGTTTTTGCCAGTGGGTTGTTTTGTCAACCCGGGGTCCTGAGGGGAGGTGTGGGGTAGAGCCCCGTGCGGGACTATTTTTTAAATTCCGCTCCCGCCCGCTCTCTCTGTCACTCCCGCCCGCTCCCAGAAAATACATAAAAATACATAAAAAAAACCAAAAAAAACCAATCCATGTTCCTTATTTTACATTAGTGGAGCCCACTGGCTCTTTCACAGAGGAGAGCCGCAAAAAGCGCCCTCGAGACCAGCTTCAAGTCATCATTCGTCGATTTCCCAATCTTTAGTTTTGTTTTATGTTCTCCCTTCTTAATTTTATTGATGACTTCAACTGCATCCTCCATTCTGCTAACAATTTTGGGACCCGCTGTCTTTTATCCCGCCCGCCGTCTCTGTGGCTCCCGCCCACGGCAACCTTCAACCCACCCAATCCCGCAAGATTCACGTTGGGTCCACAACTCTGAACGACAAGCAGTTACGGGGGCTGGCTCTAATGTGGGGGGGTACCTTAGGTGTCAGGCAGTTTCAGTTTTTCCGAATGGGGGTTGATGTCGGGCGAACGAGTCAGTTTTGTTGAACAGGAAAGGGGGGGTTTCCACTGAGCTTAGGCTACTGTTCATCCAGTCCAGCATTAAAAAGCCCTAATAACTACAGAACATCTAACTATTTAACTTAACTATAACTATACTGTACTATACATACTTATACTGTACTATACTTAACTATACCAAGATACCAGAGCGAAAAAAATCGGATTGGATTCTTTTCTTGTTGGGCATTTTAAGACTTTAACCCCAAAACATAATGAGAAAATTAGAAAAATAGTACCAAAATGTGAGTGATTGTTTTGAATGTAACTGAACTAAAATGTCAGAAACTTGTTTTTAGCTTTCAGAAGTTATTAGGTCTTCTCTGAAGGCCCAGAAGGCCCCGAGGGTCCCCCTCCGCCCGTGTCTCATTAGGCTGAATGGTATTTTTGCTAACATTCTGATAGTCCTGTCTAAACTAGCAGCAATTGCTGTGAAATAATCTGTGTTTTGGCCGAGCACGGATAAGTCAGTTGATGTTAAAACCAAGAAGAATGTATTTTAATGTATTAGACATGGTAGACAAGCTTTCCACACTCACACACAGAGAGCGGTTGTGTGCTGTCTCTCAGGACTGGAGAGGTCAGGAAAAGTGCATGTCCTAGGCTTGCCTTTTAAGGCACGTTACCACACACACACACACACACACACACACACACACACACACACACACACACACACTCTCACAGAAGTGCACACGTGTGACTGATCTGATGTGACATTATTTACAGAGAGAAACGAGATATGGGTGACCCATGGAGAGACGGATAGATAAAATTGGAGATGAGGGTCAGAGTCGGCTAATTATCCTGCCGGTAGAAATGTGGTCATGTCTTTGATCAACACAGGCGTGAGCATAACTGTCTCTCTCACTCCTAGCCGTGCACACACACTTACCGAGGATCTATCAGTGCTGCTTTCTAGTCTGCACTTGTCTTGCTTTAAATGGGGATAGCACCAGTTTTCAGCTTCCGCATGTGTTGCTGTATCATGAGAGAACATTCACACAAACACTTGGCTCTTTTTAAAAGTCCCTGAGACTCCGTTTACACCTGGTCACTTCATGCGTCTTGAGTAACAGGATTATATCTGCAGAAGGCCAAGCCTGTAAATGCCAGTGTAAACACACCCAAGACACATTTAAAACACACATAAATCCAGTCCCCCAAACCACTTCGGGAGGCACTCGAGCCGGCGTTAGAACAGTTTAACTGCATCCCTCAGTCCGAGACATTTGACAGCCACCCCCCATGCTATGACGTCGCCTTCCCCTGCAGCGCTGCTTATGGAAGAGACCACCCCTCAGACTGCAGCGTCGCTGCTCTGTTCATCTCCTGACGTGACTTTCTCCTCTCAGTTGAATTCCTTTCACCACTTTGGATGAGTCAGTTAACGCAAATAAAGCAGCAGTCTGGTTAAGCACTGCCTCGCCTCATCGTTTTTCACTCTCTCACTATCATACACTCTTTTAACATGCGTGGTTGAAGAGGCCGATGTCACAGGAGGATGATTTTTCTGAACAGGCGTCCTTTTGTAAACACTGGCTGTCTCATTCAATCTCGTGCTTTTCTTTTGAATAAAGCAGAAAAGTGAGGAGCAGCACAGACAGTTGGCTGCTGTATCTGAGCTGATTTGCATAATACTCACCACATAGTAATCCAATATCAGTCAGTTTGGCTCGACAGAGCCTCATTTGATTATGAAATATCAACGGATGTGGCTAAAATAGGATCCGGGTCCAGATGCAACCAGATAAACAGACTCAGAGCTGACTCTCGGATGATGTTTAGATAAAGGGACGATTATAACACGGGGCTCAAAGAAGTTAATCATTGATAATGGGGTCACGGGTTCAGTGGATGGTTACTGCAGCTGCGTTTTCAACACAACTCTGAACGACAAGCAGTTATGGGGGCTGGATATGTAGGTGGTAAATAAATGATCACACCAACGTTTCGTAACTTTTTTTTTTTTTCTGTTTGAAGTGCTGTTCAGTGGTGATGTCCTGTTGCCCTATTGAGGGAGGAATTCTTCTACACATCTTTAAAGAAGAAGTAGCTCAGTTGGTTTCAGTATTGCGACATTTTCAGGGGCAGACAGTGAATGACGTGGGGAAACGAGGGTGGCAGTTTTGACGTAGAGAAACTGTGGTGACCTTCGCTGAAAGACTCAGAGAACTGGAAGTTTGGTAGATGAGTGGTTTCTTTTTACTTCTGAAACGAGGCCATGTGATGCCTTCATTTCTTTCACTCTCACATTCCCTGTCTGCTCTATTACCCACGTTAGAGCCGCACAGTTTATTACATGCTAATCTTTGTTGCAGTGTCGGCCTTTGCCGACGGCTGCGGTATGCAAATGAGCCCATATATTTTTTTACTGTGCGTCGTCTTAAACGTTTCAGATGAGCGTTCGCTGGTAGTTTTGACGCTACAGGAAACGTTGATGATTCGGATGAGTATAATACAGGACAGCCGTTGTTGCAAGTTCACCTGTGTGTTTCAGGGATGAGTATTAATCATGAGTAAGATCATTCGTCAGCACTTCTAACACATAAATAAAAAGGGAAACAGTGATGAGTATGCGATGAGTATGAACTCATTATGAGGTGAGGAATATGAATGAACCGGGTCTGACTTACGTAATGCTGACAGATAAAGAAGAGAAAGTAAGTTCAGCACCCAGAGGATCTGAGCTTCAGATCTTTAGCAGGTTGGGGTCTGTTTGGTAAGGAATGGGTCACTTAAGTGCTTTAACTACTTATTATTCATTTTGAAGTATAATGATATTGAAATATAATAATGAACCACATTCAAATAATTTAGAAGGGTAATCTTACTGTAAAGCAGTACTGAATTTTTTAAAATATATTTTTTCTTTTTTTTATTAAATGTAGTAATCATTTAAGTGTAAAAACAGTAAATTAGGATATTCAGGATGCAAATTGTAATCTGACATATTCTGTTCAGGACTTTGAGATGTCTCTGTTTCCCACCAGAGGGCAGTGAACAGTGCATCTTAAACTTTGGTCAGAGGTTCTGATCTGTTAGGTCCAGAGCATGAAGCATAGAGGTTCTGCTAAAGCCGGCTAAAGACCAGGTGAGAAGCTCCAGAAGAGGGTCTCTGGACCTGGGAAGCTGATATATAGAGGACACCTGAAGCACATAGGAAGTGTTGCAGGACGGCGTCAGTACACCTCGAGCTGAAGTCCGTTTTTAGATCTACTTGTATGGATTTAAAGGGGTGAAAGGTTCAACATTCATCAGCTAACTGCCTCTCCATAACTTTTTTGGCCTAAAACGTATGAGGTGAAATGTTAGTGTTATGTAACAATACTAGTAACTTCAAGGTTACAGATACTCAAGATTTGTCTGTTGATCTTGTTAGATTGGCACCGTTCTCAGTGTAACCTTCAAGCTGCATATTTTTCTAATAACGGATTTGAATATTTGACCCGACTGCCCGTCTCTAGTGTGTTTGAAACATACTGCAAGGCATATTGCAATCTCAGTATCAGCGCTGTCAGAACAAAAACCTCCTGGCTTCAGACAGTTAGTAGAAAATTGTAATGGTTCGATTTTAAAACTGAAATCTGGGGCCTGACAGTCTAGAGTTTGGTTCATGGTGCGTGCGATGAGAACCAGAAATGCACCCCTTCAAATTCCAATTGCTGCTAAGTCATAGGATTTCAATCAGTGTGAACTGTGCTCGAGTAGAAAACAACTGGTTCAACAGCCATGGTATGTAGGAGTATATGTGGTGGTGTTTTTTTTTTTGTTTTGTTTTTTTGGACAGTCCTAACCCATGTAAACCCTTGGCGGGCAGGTAAATCAGAATGCTCCTGTCCTTAATGGCTTGTTTGAATCTGACTCAGTGCTGTTTCATTTTTGATTGATTGTATTGATTTATCTGTGTGGGGTGTTTTACTCGGGAGGTGGAGCGCCAGTGGAAAGGCAACTTTGGCTTCTTTTGGCATTTCGGATTATTTTTGATTTCACTGACAGGAAGAGGTGTGTGTGTGTGTGTGTGTGTGTGCATGTACACACATCATGTGTTTTAAGATATTTTTAAACACGAGTTCAACTTTAAATGTCACCCTTTCGTTATTTTTCTCTCATATGCAGAGATATGGAATGCTCCCTCCCTCCATCTGTCCATCCTCAGTACTCTTACGTTAGAGAGCGAGAGAGAGAGAGAGAGAGACAGAGAGAGAGAGAGAGAGAGAGAGACAGAGAGACAGAGAGAGAGCGAGAATGTATGTTCTAGAGTAATATACATAATAATGTGCTATCTGGTTGGCATTTAAAGTGATTTGGTGGTGAGAAGAGAGATAACGGTGCCGGTGTCCTGAATCTCTACTATAAAGAACACCTGCTTTGTGCTCGGTACCACTTAACCTCTTTCCCCCACCACAGCAGAGCAAGAGAGTGGGGGAAACCGGACATCTACGTGTTTACAGTAGCTGGTTCAGATTATTAATCAAATATAGAACTACTGCTGAATACTCACTATTGACAATATACTAATTTAGTAATAAATCAGTTTCAGTTTCCTCTTGATCAGTTTCAGTGGTCCTCTTTGCTGGTTTCTTGTATAAAAACAATTAAACTAGAGCGATTTCGTGGCTGTTTCTTTTAAGTTAGAAGGAACACTAACAGTTTTTCAGCCACTGCTTATTTCTATTACAGCACTACAGACTGAACAGACAAGTTTGAACGTCAGATGCCATCATTAAATGGAAAGGCATGCATAATGCATCTAAACCTAAGCTGTGGGGCAGCATGGAGTAACACAAAAATCTTTCTAAAAACTGCTCAGAATTTAAGGAAGCCGTTCACAACTGAGAACAAATGTCATACCAGCCAACTCACCCTATAATCAGTCAGTAAACACATTGTACCTCTTGAAAATAAGTTTTGTACACATTGGTCAGCATATGTGTGACATTGTGCACCGTGAAGCAGTCCTCTTAACACTCTCTGAAGCGTGTGTGGGTTTCAGTTCAATTACTTGTGGCCATTTTTGTCACCTGTAGCAGGCAGCCAGGAGCACAGCGCCCGAGGAGCAGTGTGTGGGGACGGTACCTTACTCATGGGTACCTCAGTGGTGCCACTGGCAGTCCTGGGATTTGAACCAACAGCTTTCCAATCGCAGGGGCAACTACCTAACCACCAGGCCACCAGCCACCCCATGAAACATTACGAAGCATTGCCATGGGAGCTTTTCTTATTTGGTATATGCCGTATATTTAGTAATCCTGTCTAGGGATGTGACTTTTTGGCAAAAAAACTATTCGAAAATCGATGAGAACTATTCGAATGTTATTCGAAAATCGCACCCCTCCACCGCCCGCACGCACGCGCGCAAACACACGATGACAGAGTGTGAAACAGGTATTTTTCCACAAACTGTTTAATCACACGACACAGTCGTTTAACGTAAAAATGATGTCCATCGGCGCCAATAACAGAGTGCTTTTTAGCCTTCTGAACAGAACACTCTTTGACTTTTTGTTTGATTCTTTTAAATTTGTGCATGGCTTCCTTTCTGAACCTTCCAAATCACAGTACAGTAAATGAACATCTTCACTGAGCAACTCACTGATGAGATGGCCTCACCCCGCGGAACCACGCCGAGCTGGTAAAGAAAGTCCAGGGCCGTTAAAGTTCACGACCAATCGCCTCCCCATAGTCAGTGAGATGCCGGCCCCGTGGATTCGCTCTGACGCGGCCCTGCGCCGCACGGTACAGTTCAGTTTTCTTCTTCTGTTATTCTGGAGTAGCCTATGGGCTAAGTAGGCCTAGTCTACCGTGCCTGCAGGGAGTTTGACTGTTAGCG
>JBBIGA010000027.1:8143059-8160749 GCA_037576975.1 Alestes dentex | reverse complement strand
CTCTCTCTCTCTCTCTCTCTCTCTCTCTCTCTCTCCCTCTCTCCCCCTCTCTCTCTCTCTCTCTCTCTCTCTCTCTCTCTCTCTCTCTCTCTCTCTCTCTCTCTCCCTCTCCCTCCCTGTTTCAGCAGGAGAGTGTAAAAGCGTTACAGCATGTTCTCAAAAATAAAGTCTTTGTTTTATGCTTTAATTTTTCTAGTTTATTAATCCTAAAGGAAACTGTGCAAATCTCATAAAAAAAGCAAATTTCGTAAAAATTATACAATAAAAATTATTGTGGAAAAACAACCAGGAAAACCATTTAAAAAGACACAGTAGGTGTATTTTTACCAGCCAAAACTCAAATAAACATACAATAAATCCTAGCATTTTTTGCCGGCGATAAGGTAGTTTAATTTAATTGTGTTTAATCTGAAGATAATAAAAATGTTGCTGAAGTTTTAAAAACTGTACAGTATTAATAAAATGTATGCAGGAGATTTAACCAACAGTTATGGGTTTAAATGCAGGTGAATATTTACATTTGATATACAATGAGGTATTCCTCATGCATTCCTCATTATGCACATGTAAATATTGTTATAGCCGAGATAATAGTTTGCCTAGTTCTCTGAGTACGTGCACTAGAAAGCGCACCATTTCTGCATTAATAACTTGCTATAACGGTGTTGACACAATATATTTTATTTCAAACAAACTGGAGTAAAAGATGTGAGTGATTACATCAGCTATTATGAAGTGACATTTAAAGTGAAAGTGATGAGACGCCTGTAAAACCAGCTGGTGCAACAGAGATAATAGTGCAATATTATTATTTATTATAATTTTGTAATTAAACTATAATTATAACTGAATTGTTATATGTCTAATAATGGAGTTTGAGGGTTGGTCTCTATAAAGTTTCATAAATACACTCACAGATTGTATTAAAGCTGTCTGTGCTAAATCCTAATAAAACACAAGCCTGGTGGATTACAGTGTAATCTTTCAATTCAATTTTGGGTTTTTGGGGTTTTCAGAGATGCTCGAATTTAAACGATCATAACAAGGTTTTGGATTGTGATGTCTTTAAAATTCTAAAAAAAAAATAAAAATACATGTTTGCAAGGGGTTCATTTGAAAAGGTCCTAGATTTATTACTTTTTTGTCATTTATTTTATTTGACCATGACCAACCTCCCTTTATCCCTTAGTATTAAACAGGCTGTTATTGTCCTTGTGCCCATCTCATACTTTCATTAAATTAAATGGCCAGAAAGAACAGAACATTAACATCACTGATGAATATTCATAAACTGGCAGTGATACCATACAAGTGCCTTACTGTTTTAATTAATTTCACCAAGACAAAAAATAATTGGTTCAGTAGTCGTGAAATCCATTCAGCCAGGAAACATAATACCTCAAATTCTAAACAGCTCCAACATTCTGCCCTCCTAATTATGCAGTATTTGACAATTCATAACATAAAGAGCCATTAAATTCAAAGTCCTTCATGACAGAAGCGAAGAAGTAGTCACATACAATCATTCATTCAAGTCTGAATAGTACATTCAGGATCAAAATCAAAATCCCACCAAAGAATGGTAGGGATGTCAGTCAAAGTATGTAAGGTCAAGTATGTTTCTGAGAAGACTTTGTAATAGGTCCTTCATTTTTTTTTGTTTTGTTTTAAATTTGAATGCGATGGGCATGTACTTCAGTGTCTGGAAAGGTCCCTGTGATCCAGCCCATGATCTTGGAGTCATGTGATGAGGTTTCATTAATGATTAGCAGTATGTCTCCAGGCTTTTGATTTTTTTTTAACCTCATTCCACTTCTGCCACTTCTGCATTAATTTAAGGTTTGTCCATGTCCACTGTCTTCATAAAAGGTCAGACAAGTCCTGGACCTGTCTCCATCTTCTTCTGGAATACTCTCTTAATTTGGAGCAAGCATCAGAGCTTCCAGGTCTTTTACATCTACAGATACTGTTGAAATTGGACGGTCCTTAATGAAAGCCTCCACCTCACACGGTTCTGGATGAAGAATGAAGATTGTTCGAGTTTGGCATTTCCACACACCTCCATGATGCAGAAATACAAGAGACTGTATCCATGGAGCGGGCCAATTTAGTACCGCCCTGTTGGCAAGACATGCCAACAGGGCTCCATTCTTCTTCACTTTACTCCAGTCAGTATTGACTTTGATTCGGCCAAAGCTGTTGTGCGGACTGAAGGTAGGTCATCTCTTTTTTTGTCCTGTATTTTTTCCAGACTTTAGAAACTTTTGATGTCTACCACAATGACCCATTAAGGTGTGAATGGGGTTCAAGAGTAATCTTGAGAGGTGTTTGTCATAGCTGGGTGTTTTGTCTCCTCTGGCACGGCTAACCTACTAATCCTCTCTCACACTCTTGGATTTCCATCCATTGAACGATGGGATCTGGTCTGTAAATCCTACTACTCCTTTTCACAGCTTGTCCCTTTTATAGAAAAGGTATTTCGTGCCAGAGGTATTGCTGTTGGATGTAGAACACAAGAGACTCTGCCTGTGCAGGATTCTCCACAGAAAGTGGTTGACCAGCAAGGCCGGATTTCACAGATATGCGATGTGAGTAGAGTGGTAACTGACTTGCCTCCCTCTGTTGGCTTAAGTGTCTCAGAATAATTTTACATTTCATGAGCTAGACTGTTGACCTGATCAGATGGTCCCACACTGAAAAGTGTTTGAGGCAACAAGTTAAAGGACGTTGATGCTAGAATGCACTCATCTTAAAAAATCTGTGCAGAGTGAATGATTTTTGAGGAAACTTTGGTCAGTCTCTATCAGGTTGTGTCAGGAAAGCTGGACCTTAAGGAAGGTTTCAACTCTCATACCTCTGTATGCCTGTACCTTTGGTTTTACATTTATATGACACATACGGATGGTGGAAACTCTATTAGCCATATAGGTCTGAAACTCCTTGTGTCATTACAAATGTGATGCAAGACATAAGACACACTGTCTGTCTAAAAGATTTGTAAGGGTTAGATCAAGCTCTTTCTTCAACGTTCTGTCAGTTTGAACAGCAAAGACAGTGGATGCAAGATTTAGCCTTGTGCTGGTTACTGTCTTCAGAGGAGCAACCTTGCTTTACTCATCACGAATGTGACATGAGGTAGTCCACGTTACGTTTCAGGTGACTGGTCAAGCCATGGTCTTTTTTCACTTGCTTCACAGACTTTGTTAAAGTTTGGTTGTTTTATAACGTCTCTCAACATTAAAGCTGTGTCAAGGTCAAGGGGCAGCTGGTGGCCTAGTGGTTAGGGCGTTTGCCCTGCGATCAGAAAGTTGTGGGTTTGAATCCCCCCCACACTGCTCCCCGGCCTCTGTGTTCACTTATTGAATGGGTAAAATGCAGAGGAAGAATTCCGTGCTGTTCACACTGTGTGTTGTGACGGAATGGTCACTTTACGAGGTAATTTAGCCACTCATTCCCTCCACACTTCACTTTGTAGACTAGTGCTATAAACAGGGTCATAAACACAGATCAGGACAGACAGAATCAAGCATAGACATTGGATCACAGTTGCTGTCTTGGAGTTTTCTTAAAAAAAAAAAAGGTATCAGATTCAATGACCCATCTAATGGCAAGGGCTACTTCTACTGGGGGATTCTCAAGGTCGAGAGCCTTCACCTCTTCTGCTCTCTTTTCTGCAGAAATGGAGGCAAAAACAGAATTACTGTTTCTAAGCCATTTGGTGAGCCTGAATCTGCCAGGGCCGCATAATGCCTTCGGGTAATGTACCAGAGAAATAGCTTGTATTTCTGTGGGAACAAATTTCAGACAGTTGTCTTCATAGAAATTGTGGTGAAATGCGTTGAGGACCTCCGCATCCGACTTTCCCTCATTGTCATCTGTTGTCCTTTAGCGAGCAAAATTGACACAACTTATTGAAGAAACTTCTCCATAAAGCTGTACAGTCATTCTAACCTCTGTCAGCGGGTGATTCATGTCATTGTAGGGCCACCACAAGAATCTCAGGAAGTCGACACCTTCATCCAGATTTCTGACTTGTTGGTGCATTCCCTTGATGTCTGCCATCATAGACTGGTTCCATCTGAAATCTGAGGATTACACCCAACAAGGTGTTCATAGACCTTGCAGCAGCTCAGACTTCAAAGAAACGCCTTGAAAGGAGGAGGTGCGGCTGAAAACTACATGGATTCACTTTTATGGCAGACGCTGTTGTGAGGGATGTACCAGTCTTCCTGAGGACCTGTTCCTCAGACACTCTTTCTCACTGCATCTCCCTTAACGTAGACTTCATTCTTAGCTTATATAATCATTCTGAAATGCTTCATCTTTCCAAAAAATATCTCGATGGATTTAATCCTCTTTCCGTTCTATTTTCCCATGATTAAGTAGGTAGACGTCATGTCACACAGTGGCCCCCTTTTTCTTGATAGAGCTTTCCAAGAATTTCTTGTTCCACATGAGTGTTCTTCCTTATCCTTGTCAGCTTTAAGAAGTCCTGTTGAACTGCTGAACCACACAGTCTTCCATTACAGCCATGGAGATCCTACTGGATATTATTTATGGTGTGCCATGCTCATCTGCAGGTATATTTCTACTACAAGGTCAATTAATGAGCCATCTAAGACATGTCTGGACTGAATAAGGTCCATCCTCTTGGTTGTCACTGACCTTCAGTTGCTCCATTGCCTTTGAGATGTCAACAACTGGCAACAGATCTATGTCTCTTCTGTTGTGGCCTACATGAACATCTTTTAAATAAGGCCGTGCTCTTATGTCCTCCTCTGTTGGAATATTCTCTTGGCTCACAGGAAATTGTGCTTTGGCCTAGGGTGTGTTTCGACACTGTCGAAGGAACGGATCTGTGTCGTAACTCGAGGACCCCCTGTACTGACGTTGTCTCCTTTAGCTGCCATGGGTGTTCTTACATTCCCTGCAATGACCTCAAGTGGAACATGCTTCATATGTAGAACAGTAAGGTGTTTCTTGTTACTGGAACAACAGGTAAGACGTTTCTTATATTTTGTCCTATGAGTGTTTTGATAAAACAGGCAAGCACAGTCAATGTTTCTTCATCAACATCGGCTTTCTCTTTATGGAGAGTCTTTTACATTATATGGTATGATTCCATTACGCACATTATCTCCACTACAGAGTTTGAAAAAGGCAGCTCTGGTATTGACTGTACTGGTGCTTTCAAGCTGGTCTCCTTTTTACTTGGTGTTGGATTTTATCTTCATTTCAGTGTTGGCAACAAATGATGTAACAATAGTTTCCATTTTCCCCTATGTTTGGAAAAGGGAGTTTTGAAACTTTCTGTTTCATATTGGATGGCAAATCAAGTTGTGTCATGTATGGAAGGTCCTGGGCTGTGTTACAACAACTTCTGAGATAAAGGGCACAACTATGAAGTGCCTTACCTTTTTTTTGTTTGAATGGTCCAATCCACATAGGCAATTTTTTTTATTTATTGCCAAAGTGATGTTTCTTAGTGTTTTGCTTCAGAATAATTTTTACGTCAACATGGAAACAGCTTCGAACCAGTTGCTTTGGCTTTGTCATTCTGTTTTGAAAAGCGCAGTCTTTCATTACTGCTGGTTTTACCCTCCGTGATGAATAAAACCCTGCACGAATAACAGAAATGTAAGATGCTTTTTTCCACCAGATATTCCCCTTTTTGAGAGAGAGGCTTGTTTTTGTTGGATCAGGAACAGGTCTGCTAAGTCACTTTGCTTTCCATTACATGTAAGATAAAGATTTTCCCCTTTTTTTCTCTAGGAGTGTACTGGTTATTTATTTGCTGTCTGTCAGATACAGCAGCTTTGGAATTGGAATGGCTTTTCACAGATGAGTGTGTAAACCCAGCCACTGGAGGTGCACTGGCCAGTGTATTTCTTTGTGCCGGACCCAAGCCTGGCTAAATGGGGAGGGGTACGTCAGGAAGGGCCTCTGGTGTAAAACTTTGCCAAGTCAAATATGCAGACAACCTTGACAGATGAGTGTAGCACCGTTATTGCTGCTAATTGTTTGATGATCATTGTATTGTTAGGTAAGGAGTCCCATTGTTCATTAACAACTCTCTGCCATGGAGTTCTAGGAGATCCTCCTAGCTCAACCCGATCTCACGAGTTTTCGTGCAGCCATCACGAAATACAATTTAATCAAAATATGTGCTCCGATCACGATTAAGGACTTTTTTTCGTTTAAGGTTAGGGTTAGTGTTAGGATTAGGTTAAGGTTAAGGTTAGGGTTAGGTTAAGGTTAAGGTTAGGGTTAGGGTTAGGTTAAGGGTAGGGTTAGGGTTAGGGTTAGGTTAGGGTTAGGGTTAGATTAAGGTTAAGGTTAGGGTTAGGTTAGGGTTAGGGTTAAGGTTAAGGTTAAGGTTAGGGTTAGGTTAAGGGTAAGGTTAGGTTTAGGGTTAGGTTAAGGTTAGGGTTAAGGTTAGGGTTAGGGTTAGGGTTAGGGTTAGGTTGAGGTGAAGGTTAGGGTTAGGTTAAAGGTAAGGTTAGGTTTAGGCTTAGGTTAAGGTTAGGGTTAGGGTTAGTGTTAGGGTTAGGGTTAGGTTGAGGTTAAGGTTAAGGTTAGGGTAAGGGTAAGGTTAGGGTTAGGGTTAGGTTAAGGTTAGGGTTAGGTTAAGGTTAAGGTAAGGGTTAGGGTTAGTGTTAGGGTTAGGTTGAGGTAAGGAATCAACTCATTATTTCTCTCCTGCTGTCCGGGTATTGAAGTGTTGTCCTAGCATGAAAAAAAGCCCTTAATCGTGATCGGAGCACGTATTTTGATTAAATTGTATTTTGTGATGGCTGCATGAAAACTTGTGAGATCGGGCTCCCTAGCTCCACAAAATTCAGATATGAAAGACCAGCATTTGTTCTGCTTGTTATATGTGATTTGACTCCAGGTTCTTTTCTAAACCAGGTGGTTTGTCCTCCGAATACTTTTTAAGGTATTTGCCCAGTCCTTAAGGTTTGAACTTGTTGTACTGTGTTCTGTATTTTGGCATTTTTTACATTAAATTTAATTTTAACTGAACCTTCTCCGTTTCCAGTGAATGCTTACATTAAAGAACCTCATCTCAGGCCAGCAAAGCAGCAGTTTTTATACGTGCTGCAGATAAAGATGATGCACAAGAGCTGTCTTTGATATTTTTCATGTCTTTGATTTGATTGAATGTTTTGACACCTTTTTGTGTAGATCATGTATACAGTATCATGTGGATCACAACACTATGCAGTTTTGTTTGTAGATAGAGTGACATTTTAAACACGCACCAGCCTCAAGCAGAAATACATTAAAATTGGCCATCTTTGGCTTATACCGGGAAAAAAAAAGGTGTAAGATCGCATCATCCGGCTACTGAACTTCATAAACAAGTTTTAATTAATTTAACACATGGTACAACTCAACATCTCCAATTAATCGAGCTGATCTCTTTTATATTTGCTCTCTGCATGTTGTGCTAGTTGATTTAGTGTTAGTCACACCCTTATCAACACTTCTTCTTTTTTTTTAATTTCACACGTGCACATTGACGTAATTCATGTGACTTTATCCAATACTTAATTCTTATCATTAATTTCTTGAGTTCATAGTCAGCCATGATTTATCATTTATTATATGGGTTTATTCACAATCACAAAATATACAAAATCATCTACATTAACGTCATCTAGCAGACGCTTTTATCCAAAGTGACTTCCATTCCCTAGCTACAGGGGGCAGTCTCCCTGGAGAAACTTGGGGTTAAGGGTCTTGCTCAGGAACCCAGTGGTGGTCTCCTGAAGGTAGGATTTGAACCCATGACCTCTTGGTCCAGAGGCAAGTATCCTATCCACTAGGCCACCACCACGCCGCTTCAAGCTACATGGTTTTAATAACTTCAGAATGGAGTGGCACTGGTGTTTTATTCATGGTCAAAATATTATCTACCTTCCAGGCCACCTGTTGCTTCGACCTAAATAACAAACCATGCCTGGATGAATACTCATCAACTGGCCATGATATCATATGTGATATGTGAACCAAGTAATTGGTTTAATAACACTGAAAATGATTCAACCAGCAAACATAATACTTAGAATGTCCAAACTTAATGGGTTCAGTATGAATGGGCAAGGCTAAATTACTGTAGGCTGACTTTTTTTTTGTCTCAGCGCAGAATCGGGAAATTAAACAGACTGTTTTACAGATCAGTTGTGATATATGGACTGCATGGACTTTTGGCAGTAAATATGTACACATTTGAATACAACTACATTATGTCTGTTCATATATAAATATATTTTTTACCTCTGTGCTCTTTCTTCATCCACCCGTTTTGATACCCTTGCCTTTGAAACATGCCTGCTGTGTTAAATGCTGGTTTGAAATGTTTCATGCTGGTCACCCACTGGGGACTAGAGTGGAATTTTTTCAGGCCTGTCACTGGGAGGTGAGTGGGGCTGGGAGTGGTTTATATGGTACACAGATTACTTACACAGTCTCTGTCTGCTGCATTCCGTCAGTGTCTCTGGGGTCAGGTGTTTGGAAGGGGGTGGCAGGGTGGGGCAGCTAGAGACTCTTTGATTGGACAGGATGTCCCGTTGGGCCCCCGAATCGATCAGTGAAGCAGCGCCCGCCGCTCGGAGCCCCCTGAGGAGCGAGGCAGCGGAGAGGTAAAGGCAGTGGTGCATTAACACAGGAGCGTCTTAGGGAATGCAGGAAAGGGGGATTTCAGAAGAGAAAAAGTGCATCTGATCTTATTTCAGCTCAGTCCCCCCGAGACACCTCACCCCTCACACTCTACATTTACACTCATTTGTTTTTCTTGTCTTCTCTATCTACACACACACACACACACACACACACACACACACACACACATACACACACACACACACACAGACACACACTTTGTCTTTCTCTGTCTTCCTCCTGTTCTGTTTGTCATTGAAGATAAAGCAAGTGAGGCGGCCATGTTTCAGTGCCACACCTGTTCTCCTTCTTTGCTTTTTTCCTTTTTCTCATTTTTCCTCTCCGTCCTGCTGAAATTGTATGCTCCCCCCTAAAAGAAAAAAAAAGGTAATGACATTTCATAGGAAGAAAAGTGGTTTGTGGAATACTGAGAACCTCGTATTGATTTCCTTTACGAACGCAATCAAACTTTTCATGATGTCTGATGCCATGTGAACGAGGGAGTTTCTGCGAGGTGAAAAATGATTTCGTCTGAGGTGTTGACATTTCTCTTTCTTCTCTTTGCGTATGATGGCGTCCGCTGGTTGGGGACTGGCTGAGTCTTGAATGCGTGGGTGTGTGTGATTTGTCTCACAAGGAGCCAGACATAATCTCCAAAAGAGAAATTTGGTTACAATTTTGGTGCTGCCTTGTCATCAAGAGATCAAAGTTCAGTCTCTGGCGATGCCACAGCCATCAGTTGCCGGGAGCCCGAGAGGGTACAATCGTCCTTGTTCTTCCTGAGTGACCCTCCGTCTCCCAGCATGATTCTATTCAGGGCCTGTTAGCTGAAGTAGCAGAACTGCCCATTCGTGTTCTCCTCCAAGCATGCTGAGCTGTCCAATGATGATGTATCTGCAGCAGTTTGAAAAGATATAGTGGCAGTTCATGTGACTCTAAGTTGTGTTAACTTTCACCCTCCCAGCATTGGTTTTGTAATAAGGTAATGATGGACTGTTGTTGTTTTTTTTTACTTAATTAAGTGGTTCTTGCCATAATGTGCAGTAGAACCGTAGTGGAACTGGATCACTAACTGTGTACCAACCCGACCATCACAACTGATGATCCCAAACACATAAAGAAGGCAGGAAATTCCACTAATGAACACTAATTAACGACGAACACCTGTTAATTAAAGACCATTCCAGGTCGATTCCTCATGAATCTGATCGAAAAATGCCAAGAGTGTGCAAAGCTGTCATCAGAGCAGTAGGTGATGTTTTCAATATTAATCTACAAAACAAAGCCATTTATAAAAAAAAACAAAGAAAATTGTTGAATGAGAAGGTGTGTCCAAACTTTTGACTGGTATTGTAAATTGGGGAGAACATTGAGAAACAATAAAAAAAACATGCTGGACAACACTGTACCAACCTCCCTATAACCACCTCTCCCTTATTAAAGCTGCAGCTAAACTGATCTAGTCTGCACTCTTTTAATCTTTTAGTCAGCGGCATAAGCAAGAAGTCTTAGTTTAGTCCTATTAGTCGCAGGCATTGCACTGTACAAAAGTAATCAGCTTTTCTGTAATGAAAAGATCAGTGCTGAAAGCCAAATCTGACCTTTTGGAACTACCAGCTGTGGGTGAACAGCCTTCCACATGACGCAAGTCACACAAATAACCTTACAAACAAACCTTTTACTTATTTTCTGCAAGCCTAATTTCACCTTGACTTCATTTTTTAAACTTTCAGTTTCTCAAGTTGTGAGTCAATTATAAGGAACAGTTTAGTGAACATCAAGTGTACACACATTTCAGTGTAGTCAATCAGGAAAAGACACGTTTGCTTATATAAATGGTGCCTATTTGTGACTGCCCCACACCTTTACCCACATAACTGGAGTTTGTGGGGGACCTTTTCAGATATGCTAGCTTACATGGCACTGAAGCTGATTACTTTCCATATATGCTCTATGAACTTGGGGTTCTGAGATGTTTGCATAGTATTATAATAAAAAAAGGACTATTTTCCATATGAAGGAACTATGGTAACTGGGCTGATAGTCCAGAAAGAATAATCATTAAATGAATGAAAAAGAAAAATGAAACTGATTTTGATCTGAGGCAGGCTGTTTAGCTGGGTTTTCTCCAACACTGTTGTACGCACAGATCCAACTGATAGACGACCTTTAAGGGCTGAAGCATTTTCCTGCATCATGATGTTCTTTTTTTGAAGCAGCCTGAGTGGAAAAACTGGGGGTTTCTGTTCTGTCAGCACCCCCAAACCCATCTGTTCTGTCACATCCTCGGAGAGTTGCTTCATCTAAGCTCTCAGCTCATGTTAGCATGGTCAGATGATGCTGTAGCTCGACTGCTCTAACCTGATGATTGGTGGCCAACTATGGTAAAAAAATAACACAGTAAAGATTAGAAACGAGGTTAAATAAGTAGACATTTCTCTGACGAGCCAGTAATGTCGGCACGTTTGTCCATCAGTCTCCATCAGCCACCAGTGCTGTACTGGTTAGCTCTGTTTGCTCATTAGCTCATCTGAAGGAGCGTCCGCTACTCATTAGACACAAAAGCCTACTGATTTCCCCTGGCCATTTTGAATAATAGAACATGTTTCCAAATGTATTCCTCCGGGCTCGGGTCCAGAGCAAAATCGCTGAGGGTGCACTGGAAGTAATGGGGGTGCACACCTTGGCGCAGCGTATGCTATTCAGATAGACACAAAAAAAAAAATCTATTTTTCACCTTCTTCTGCATGCGCATTTTTCCACCAAACATGATGTACCTCGTACCTGATTGTCTTTCCTGCTAAGACAATGGGCCTGCTCATTTTCATAGGAATGAATGAAAAATGAGGAACTTATTTTGCTAAGCTGTTTATATTATTAACCTTAGAAAAACATTAAAAATATAATGGTGTTGGTCAGTAGGCTATAGAGATTTTTATGTAAGAGATTTTTGTGTTAAAATTGTGCTGGTCAGTTTAAAGACTTTTGTACTTCTGTGTTTTGGATGTATTGACTGAAATTGGTGGATGCTGAATGCCTCAAACCAATCAGAATTAGGGACGAGAATTTTTGACTCTCTTTAGTGCCAGCGAGTCAATCAGGTGGCATTTCAAAAAGAATGATCACGGTCTTAAAATGACTATAACACGTCTTTAATTAAAAAAGAGAATAAATTGTGATGAAAGATCGGTATTACAATTTCACTGTCAAAGTGGGCGTCAGAGGTCAGATCATGAAATTGTTCATGAAATTGCTCACTTTCTCTATCTTTCTTTCTCTCTCTCTCTCACACACCATCTTTCTCTCTCTGTCTTTCTCTCTTTCTCCCTCTCCCTTGCTCTGTCTTTCTTTCTCTCTCTCTCTCTCTCTCTCTCTCTCTCTCTCTCTCTCTCTCTACCTTACCTAACATGGTAACTATTCAATACCTATGATTTCTAATACAGCTTCAAAGTCCGACTTCTGTCAGTAATGCAGCTTCAAAGTCCGACTTCTGTCAATAAAAAAGCCTATTTCTTCTTTGCTTTGGTGTTGATTATTTGGCATCTCTACATCTGAGTGGTCTGAAATGCAGACACGTTCAATGAAGTCCTGATCATTCAAAGAATGATTTGTCATTTCTGGCTTTTCTAACTTTTTTTCAGACCTGACTTAATAATTCAGGCTCATAACGTCACATTATTTAGGATTATTGCGATGGTTTTAAAACTTGCAATTACGCCAACTTGAGCGATTTAGCAAAAACAGTGAACCAGAGAATGCCAAAGACTAAACATACGTGATGTTACAAATAACAGTAATCAGAGATAACACCAATCTTTTGAATCATTTACAATGTGTGTGCAGTATTTAATTTAATCATGCTTCATTCTACACCTGGAGAAATATGTAAAATGATACTTGATCAAATTTCTACACATTTAAATAATAAAGTTTGCCATTGTTATGAGTAAAAAGTTTAAAAACTGACATTCCTAAGCATCACTTCAGATGACCACCCACAGGGGACTGATGGCAGGCTAATTTGTGAAATTTTCAGCAGTCCTGTTTTATCAGTGGCCCATAAAACCACAGGTCTGGAAAATGGCGCTTTTGACTTTGAGAAGAAATTTTCATCATTTACCACAGAAAGGCTATCTTAAACTGTCATGAAACTCCATGAGAATTCACTTGTAGGCCGAGCTTGACTTCACTAAACAGGCTTTGCGGTATTTCCTTCATGCTGCTGTATCCTGTTGCCGTGTGAAATGATAAGGTATTACAGTTGAGGGACCAAGCACTGACACATCAATGCATACAACTTCAAAAGTTGACTATCTGTAAGGATGAAAGCAAGCTTAAAATCAACCGGATTCACAATCTTCGAGACCACTGACAGACAAGAGACAAATCAGCCAGATCAGTTGGAACCTGGATTAATTCCTCTGGGTGGTCAACCTTTGAAGCTCTATGCTTTGGAAAATAAAGTGTAATACTGACAGACTTCAGCGTGGAGGACGTTATCTGAGCTCACAAATCAGGACTAACAACATGCACTATCACTCGCAGGTGTAAATTTCTGCGCTGCGGATTTATAGTCCCGGGAATCGCGAACTGCTAACCACAAGCTATCTTCTGTGCCACGCGTCAGTGCACCCCTGACTTATCTGTCTTTTGGGCTTAGGAAATGACTTGGAAATCAATTGGCTAAAACCATGAATCAGCTGGCGGTGTTAGGCGTGGACGGTGGAGTGGTGAATCGATCCTGATATTAGCCCAGAGTCGATGGCCTTAAGCTGTGAATCAGTGGCGTGGCCTGATCCTGAGTGGACCCCTGGAGCCATGAATCTTTGTGGAATTAGGTGTGTGTGTGTGTGCGCGCGCATTGCGTGTGTGTTTCTGTGTGTTTGTGGGCGTGTTTGCCTGTGTGTGTGTGTGTGTGTGTGTGTGTGCACGCATGTGTGCGTGTTCTCTATTAACAGTCTGACCTTTTTAGAAACAGTGAATATGATTTGAATAAAATGACACTACATTTAATAACACCAAATTAGACACTGGGTGTGTGCATGGGTGTGTGTTCGTGTGTGTGTTCGTGTGTGTGTGTGTGTGCGCGTGCGTGTCAGGGTCGCAGCCCCGCTGAAAGAGTGAGGAGTTCCAGTGCTGACAGCAGGAGGGGTGAGATGAGGAAAAAGAAAGATGAGAGTCTTCAAGAGCAGAGAGTTTTGGCAGGTTGAGTTATGGAGAGATAGATGATTCCATACATGCACTCCGTCTCTCATTCCTCCAACCATCCCTCTCTCCACCTCTCTCCTGGTCTTTCTCTCTGTCTCCCTCTATCTCACCCCTGCTCTCTTTCTCCCATCCTTCTCTCTATCTCTCGCTCCTGGTCTTTCTATCAGTCTCTCTCTATCTCACCCCTGCTCTCTTTCTCCCGTACCTCTCTCCATCTCTCTCTCTTCTGGTCTTTCTCTCTACCTCCCTCTATCTCGCCCCTGCTCTATTTCTTCCGTCCCTCTCTCCATCTCTCTCTTTCTCTCTATCTCCCTCTATCTTGCCCACCCTTTACCCCATCTCTCTCTCTCTGGTCTCTCTATTTCCCTCTGTTTTGTCTTTCTCTTTCTTTCCCCATTTCTCTCTCCATCCCTCTGGCCTCACCTTGCTCTCTGTTCCCATTTATCTGTTTTTACTGTTCCTCTCTTCTCTTCCTCTGTCTTTCTCTCTGTTCTCTTTGTGTCTCTCCCTCTACTCTCTTCCTCTTTTTGTCTATCTGTCTCTCACTCTCTCTCCCCTCACCACACTCTCCTGGTCTTTCTCCATGTCTCCCTCCATCTCACCTCTTTCTCTGTCTAAAACCCTTCGTTCCATTTCTCTCTCCTGGTCCTTCTCTTTATCCTCTTTTGTCTTGTCCATTCATCTTGTCCATTTCTCCCTCCATAAATCTCCCCCGGCCTTTCTGTATACCCCTCTTATCTCACTTTCTCTATTTTTTCTCTGTCCCTCGCGTCTCTTTCTCTCTCTCGCTCTCTCTCTTTCTCTCTCTCTCTTTCTTTCTCTCTCTCTGTCTCACTCTGTCTCTCTCTTTCTCTTTCTCTCTCTCTCCCACTCTCATTCTCTGTCTCATCAGTCGCTTTCTCCTTTTCTCTCTCTTCCCTTCTTTAACCGATCCCACTCTACCCCACTCTATCTCTCTTGGTCTCTCTCTCTCCCTCTGTCTCTCTTTCTCTCCCTTCCTCTTTCCTTCCACTGCGTCTGTCTGTCACTGTGTCGCTGTGGCGATACATGCCGATAAAGCCTGAGCGTTTGGCTCAGCGCTTGAGCAATAAAACTGAATTAAAATATTAAATCCGCCCGCCGCTGCCACTCGTAAATCTGGCCGTGTATTAGCCCTCCTCTCATAAAGCAGAAATACAGGGGGAGGACAGAGGTTTACGAGGAGGTAGAGCAGATACAGGATGGAGGGAGGAGGAGGACGAGGAGGTGGAGTTGGAGCTGATCGCATTACCGCTCTTCTGCCTCTCTGTCATCACTCCATTCCTGCCTTCCAGAGGACAGAGGAGTGAGCCGGTCGGGCTGGATAGGTGCTGCGCTGGTAAACGGGTATCAGTCTGTTATAAAAATGCCTTGCTACAAACGTGTGCTGTGCTGTCACCTGCAGCAGAGCTTTAATAGGCTGTTGCTGTCATCTGTTCAGTCATTCATGGCGTGAAAGTGTGTTATTCATAACATTCTGACACGTTCAAGAGGTGACCTGTCCATGCTCCGCCCACAAATGTGTTTTTTTTCCTAACTGTAGGTACATTGGTTGGATAAGATTGGATAAGCTTTACAGAGCACTTCCAAATATCCCACTCAAGCTTATGAGCAAATTGTAGCAATCGTTGTTTAGAGTCAATACAAAATGTTAAGTTCATTTATTCTCTGTAACCGCTTAATCCTTACTACGATTGTGGGTATCCGGAGCCTTTTCCTGGGGCCGGTAGCCCACCGCAGGGTGTCCTCACACCCCATTCACCCACACACTCACACCTACAGTCAATTCAGAGTCCCCACTTCACCTGACACACATGTCTTTGGACTGTGGGAGAAACCGGAGATCCCGGAGGAAACCCACACCACCACGAGGTGAACTTGCAAACTCCGCACACACAAAGCTCGGCTTCAGCCCCCCCAACCCTGCATGTGTGAGGCTACAGTGCTACCTACTGCGCCACCTTGGGGCCCAAAATGTTACGTTATTTGGTCTAAGATGCTATGCTATGGTACCAATGTTGTAGCTAATCAAGACTAGCAGCAGCACATCATGCCAAATATTCTCTATTTAACGGTCTGACCTCTTTAGAAACAGCAAATATGATTTGAATTAAATGACACTACATTTAATGACAATAAATTAGGCACTGAATTAAGTGAAAATTAAGTCAAAAACAAAATTCCCATTCAACCCAATGGGATTTCTTCCAATCCTGCCACAGTTGCTGTAAAAGGACACATTCGTAGGCGGAGCATGGACAGGTCAGTAACACCTGCTGTATTAGTTTACCCACTCTTCTGAAGTAATCTCGGGCAAACGTTTCTGTCGAAGCGGTGTTTACAATTAATTTACATGTAAATGAACTGTTCCTACCCTTGCTCATTTTCTACACAACATCTATTAAAAGTTTGAGGTTGCTTAGGTCTTGAACACTGTTTGCAGTATAAATGAGTAAAGCACATTAAAGCGGGTTTATCTGAAGAATATAGTCATGGATGTAAACATTTGTCACAGTATTGCCTGGGGAGGGATCCCTTCGGGCCTGAAGAGTTTCAGCAAGCTTATAATGGAGATAAATGTAATGTGTAAAACTTCTAATGGAGATTAATGTAAAAAAAAATATCTTTCCAAATAATGTTGGACAATGGCTATTGGTCCATTCATCATTACATTTCTACACAAAGTGATGTCAAAAATAGGTTACAAAAAGAAGTGTGTTCTTGTTGGTTGGTGTGTTTGAGTTTGACTGTTGCTCCATAGATACAGTAGATTTTTAATGCTGCCAATATTTTGCAGCATTTATGATCTGTCTGTCATGTCATGTGTATCTGAGCTTGTTGCTGGGTGGTTAGGAGTTCTGGCCAATCGGTGTACCACAGGGTAGTCCACCTGGCGGCGTGTGTGTGTGTGTGTGTGTGGTTTCTGGACTGCCTCAGTACAGCTGCTACTGCCTCAGCCACGCGCCTAATTGGCTGGCAGGTGGCCGCAGTTGCAAGAGCCTGGGTTAGAGAGAGAGAGAGAGAGAGGGAATGAATCAGCTCTGCTCAGTTAAGGATCAAAGATGAAAGATTCCCTCAAAGTCTACATCTGTGATTGGAGACACACACACCTGGTGGACCTGTCTGTGTGAACAGTATTGAAACATTGCTGTAACATACACATGAATTCCATGCTTTATTCACGTGCACTTGAATTCATTTACAAATCTCATGAAGCACAGATTGATTCCCTTCTGACAGATCTGCACTTAATGCCATGACAACACACTCTGTCATAGAAACTTCTGGTAAGAAAGACACACACACGCACAGAGAGAGAGACATTCAGACTGTTTAGTATGCTCGGTGGTGTGGCAGTATGGTGCTCTATCCCTGGGAGACTAGTGGAGGATGGCAGCTCGTCCATATCTTTGCATCTCCTTCTGTTCCACACATCTTCCTCTCTTTCCTTTTCTCTCTCCCTCTCTTTCTCGCTGTATCTCCCTCTCTCTTTCTCTCACTCACTCTCTCAGTGTCTCCCTTCCCCTCTCCCGCTGTCTCTCTCACATGTTCGTTCTCTCTCTCTCTCTCTGTGTCTCTGTCCACTCTCCCTCGGACGTTCTCCCTTTCTTCTGTACTTCGTTCTTGCCTTTCTCCTCTGTTTTAGCCAACAATCATTCTAGTCTTCCATCCCTCTCTTTCTCAAGCTCTCTCTTACACTCTGTCTCTCATTCATGCTCACACTCATTCAGTCTCTCTCTCTCTCTCTCTCTCTCTCTCATCTATAATCTCCCCTTTTCTCCCTCTCCACCCTGCCTCAG
>JBBIGA010000027.1:8121477-8132884 GCA_037576975.1 Alestes dentex | reverse complement strand
CTCTCTCTCTCTCTCTCTCTCTCTCTCTCTCTCTCTCTCTCTCCCTCCCTCTCTCTCTCTCTCTCTCTCTCTCTCTCGCTCTCATTGCCCAAATCCCTGTAGATAATAAAAGGAAACCCAAAACTGAAGAGATTTTTTACATTATCTAAGAAAAGCCTGGAGCCCGAACGTGAGTGCTTTCATTTGGACTTTTCATTCCAGTAACGTTCTTCAAAACTTTCTTCCCCTCTCTCTGCCTCTCGCCTCCCTTGTCTCTCTGTTTTCTCTACTTTCCATGCTCCCATTCTTCTTCCGTGTGCCCTTGTGCAAATACTGTGTGCTCTTGCTTTCCTTCCCTTGACTTCAGAGGACTTCATCAAAAAAATCAAAAACCACTCTCTCAAGGTTACGCTGACACTGGCGACGATGTCAAGGAAGACACCTTGCATGACAGGTTGTCGGGCCTTTAAATTTCAAAAAGTTGTGTGATGTTTTGAAATCAGGAAACTCATTGGCTGAGTCCTTCTTATTGTGCTCAGATCGCTAGTTTCCAAGGCAGACAGGTGGAAAAGGGGTTCTAATATCAGCAGTCCAGACTGAACGCAAACCATTAAGTCTGACATTAAAAAAAAAAAAAAAAACACTCCTTTTAGATGTCTGGATCCTTTAGAGGGCTATGAAATGCTTTCAGCGTTTAATCGTTTCCTCCACATCTTCCACTCCCATAGCTCTGCTACCTCAACATGCTCAAGCTATTTTTTTTTTTGTTTAGTTTACATATATGGAGAATGTGGACTGGGAAGTGGATGGTAAATTTGTACATTTTCCAGTGTTTACATACTACATCAGACCAGTTTTCCTGCTGTTTTAAATAAAACTGAATGCTTTATTTCAAAAAGCAGGCAAACTTTGGTCCCCCCAGTTTTGAAAAAGTTGTGACAACAAAGGTAAAGTTTATACTTTTTTAAAGGTTAAGTTTTTTGTTTAGTTTTTTCTATTTTTGTAAAATATATGCTAATATTAAACTTGGTGCCAGCAAGTTGGAATAGGGGCATGTTTGCCACAATGTTGTGTCACCTCTTCTTTTAACAAAACACTACACTATAAGCGTTTGGGAATTGTGGATACCAGTCGCTGGGGTTTTAAAAATGAAATGGCTCATTCTTGCCTGATGTCATATTTTTCATTTCATAATGCACCAAATGTTTTTAAAAGATGGTGGGTCTGCACTGCAGACAGTCCCGTTTAGCACCCAGATTCTTCTGTGATGGAACTGTGCTGTTGTAATATGTGCAGAATGCGGTTTAGCGTTGTCTTACGGAAATAAGTCAGACCTTCCCTGAAATCGACTGTGTCTGGATGGTAGCATGTGCTGCTCCAAAACCTGTATATCACCTTCAGCATTAAAGGTGCCTTCCCAGATGTGCAAGCTGCTCATGCCATGTGCACTAAAGCACCTCCATACTATCAGAGATGCTGGCTTTTGAACTGTGCGCTGACAACAAGCTGGGTGACCCTTCCCTCTTTAACTCAGAGGAAGGAGTGTTAATGATTTCTGAGAAATATCTTCACTTCTGAGAGAGTCCACCTCTCTTGGATGCTCTTTTTGTACACAACTTTGTGCATCTTTAGTTGTGCCTGTCCCAGTTTTTGAAGTGTGTTGCTATCATCAAAATCAGTATACATTTTTCATAAAACAATACAGTTTCAACATTTTCAACATTTGATATGTTGTCTTCGTAGTATTCAGTGAAATCAGTGAAATACGGGTTTACTCGATTTACAGATGACTGCATTCTGTACTTATTCACATTTCACACAGCCTCCCAACTTACTGGAAATGAGGTTTTGTGCAAACAACCCTTACCTGTTTTACTTTTGGTGTTGTTGGAAAGAATGTTTTATTTAGGTCGGAAAAACTATCCAGCACTGTGTCACTCTTGCGTAGGTGTGGGGAAGTGTATTTGAGGGTTCCGTGCATTACTGAGGCTCAGCTTTACAGTGGTCAGTTAGCTAGAACAGACAGCTTTGGGTCCTGTGGCGCCCTAGGAGGGCTGTTTATTAGAGAAGAAGAATTGTGATCAGGGAGGATGGCAAGAGTGAAGAGGAATGAGGGGGAGAGGGATGAGAGGGGAGGTTTTTCACTTGAGAGATTTCAGCAACTGGCCGTTAAAGAGAAGAGAAGGTGGGGAGTTGGGGGGGGAGAAAATGAAGATTGATTGAGGCACGGTGAAACAGTGTTGGAGGGAGGGATGGACAAAGTGAGATGGAGGGGTGGTGAGAGAGGGAGAGAGTGAGATGGGAGAGGAACTCATTCAGGGCTGCAGATAATGACACGGTCTCTCTCTGGCATACTCAAACGGTCTTTGGCTTGTTCTCACTTTCTCTCTCACACACATTCGTGATTTGTATACTTACCTGAAGTGGCAGTAAAAAAATAGCTGGAAAACAAAGGCCCCATTAGCTCAGTGCTAACACAATACAGGAAGTCACATTGAGATGTTTTCATTATTATGTGACAGTTGGAAAGATGAAATATTAAATATTTAACAGGATAATTGTGCATTTTATCACATCACTATTATGACTTTTGCCTACATATTTAATATGCTTTTATGGTGGTTTAATGGTTGGACAATAAAATGATATTTAGTGTTATTGTCAGCTATGTTGTTCACAATTCACTTTGCTCAGTATTTCTTCAACACTTAACAGTGACATCATGTATCATAAAAAAGAAATTTTGACCAATCGTAAGTGTTTCAGTGTAAGAATGGCATAGTAACTACCAGCTGATTTCTCAGAGCATTATGTCATTATCCTAATTTATTTAACTTGTTTTTTTTTACCAATAATTATCTCTTGCAGAAAATCATTCCGCTAAATGTGGGTGGGGGTGGGGGGTGGGGGGGAGTTAAGGAGGGAGGGAGGAAAAGTCAGGGTCATGGTCACAGGGTAGCAGTTTTTCAGAGCCCTAGAAAAAGCGGCATTACTATTTTTTTTTTCATTCTGTCCGTTCCAAATTGTTCACAATCTGGAAAAAGCCCACCACAAGCCCCGCCCACACCCACCCAAACGTAGACCGATGCGTCCCCCTCACATTAAAAATGCCTCCGGCGTCCCTGCCTTCAAGAATCGCAATCATTATTTTATCCTCTACCCTCGGCTGAAGGATATCACCAGTGCTGTCCCTGCACCCAAGTTTAACCTTAAGAAAGAAAGAACAACCTCATGGGAACCAGCCCAATACCCCCACACCATCAAACCTCTGGATTTGGTCCTTTGGTCCCCACAAAGATCTAAATACACGGCCGAACGGTCACACAGCTGAATGATGGAGTGACAGAAGCAGGGAAGAAAACGTAGGGGTTTGAAGATGTCATCTCCCACTCCCTCCTTCTCTCTCTCTCTGTCACTCTCTCTCTTTCTTTCTCTCTCCCTCCCTCCCTCCCCCCCGTCTCTGAAGGACGGCTTCCCAATAAATGTCGCTCCTTGTCATCTGGCAAGGCCATCAACCCTTTTGGACTAAACTCGGTGCTTTAATTTCATAAAGAAACATTCATAGAGAAAGGGAGGAAAGGGGTAGACTGGTGAAAAGAAACAGAGAGGAAAAGCAGAGAGTGGAGGGTACTGCTGATCAGGAAATGAGAGTGAAAAGAGAATGAACGCTGGAAACATAAGTGGGGAGGAAATATTTCAAGCAGCTTGAGAGGGAGGGATATCAAGAACAATTATATGAAGAATAAGAAAATGTGGCCTATATGGTATTAGTAGAGGTGAAGCCTATAAGGACTTGAGGTGTACACTGTTTAATACAGTCTAATGCACATTGACAGGTGTTTAACAGTTATTACTATTGTATGAAATTAGGACCCAAGAGAGAAAAGTACTGAAATAACACTGACAGACAATTCTGAAAGGCCATGGAAATCAAACTTCACTGATGAACCAAAAGCAAAACCATAAGTGTTCTAAAACCATACGTGTCACATAAGTTTTACCACACACTACTACTGAGAATCCTACAATTGTGATGAATTTCAGTGGAATAGTGCTCTTTCTCATTATGCAGTATTCTGCAGCACTGGGAAATTTAGACCCTCATGCACGTGGTCCCCTGGAAAGTTACACATTTTGTGCAGGAACTTCTGATGAACAGATTAGATCCACTGATTAGAACAACTGAGAGTTGTTTGAATACACACTTTAGTGAAAAGGATGAGACTCAAGAAAGTGACCTTTTTGTTCAAAGGTGTTAAAGGTTCAGAATCGTTTGCATTACATCATAACTAATGATGAATTCAAAATGTTAAAGTGTCATTTATTTCCAGGGGTAAATGAAAAAGAAATCCATTTTAAATGTGGTCTTAGACTTCTGGCCTGGACATTTAATACTAGCATATATTTTACACATCATACTGAACTAGAGAATCTGATTTATATGACTATATCGCTTGGAACACTTAACCTCCACTAATATGAGCTATAATTACAGCTGGACAAACTATAATCCAATTTTCTTACCATAAAATTGGTTTCATGCAAAGACTTCAAACCTCTGTCAGCTCAGGAAGGGGGTGGGGGGTGCAGTGCAGCCACACCCGTAGCTTATTTCTCTTTTGGTGAAACTAGTGGGATCACAACTTCCCTCGTGTTACAATCCCAACTACTTCCACTGCTGTGTTAATTAGTGCTGTTTGAGAGGTCAAGTCAAGTAGGTTTATTGTCACTCAACCATATACACAACACACAGTGAAATGAAACAATGTGCGCCCAGGACCACAGTGCAACACAAGGTCAAAAGCAGAGACAACATACAGTGGAGGAAATAATTATTTGATCCTCTGCTGAATTTGTAAGTTTGCTGACTTCGAAAAAATGAACAGTCTCTATTTTATGAGGTCGTTTCATTTTTTTACAGAAGGAGAGATTATCAACTACAAATCAGGAAAAAAAAAACATGTTACATAAAAGTTATAAATTGATTTGCATCAATTTATGAGTGAAATAAGTATGTGATCCCCTACAACCCCGACAGACTTCTGGCTCCCACAGACTGGCTGTGTGCCCATGTTGAACACAGATTACAATCAATCTATCAATTACAGACACTCCTCATCTGAACTATGTGTATAAAACACACCTGTGCGCAGAATCAGTTTCTTCCATTCCAGCCTCTCCACCACCATGGGTGAGACCAAAGAGCTGTCAAAGGACGTCAGGGACAAGATTCTAGACCTGCACGAGGCTGGAATGGGTTACAAGACCATCAGCAAGTATGACCCGAAGAACATCATCCCCACTGTCAAGCATGGAGGTGGAAACATTATGCTTGGGGATGTTTTTCTTCTAAGGGTTCAGGATGACTTCACAGCATTGAGGGGCCAGTTGATGGGGCCATGTACCGTAAAATCTTGGATGAGAACCTCCTTCCCTTCAGAACACTGAAGATGGGTCGTGGGTCTTCCAGCATGACAATGACCCTAAACATACCGCCAAGGTAGCAAAGGAGTGGCTGAAGAAGAAGCACGTTAAGGTCCTGGAGTGGCCCAGCCAGTCTCCAGACCTCAGTCCTATAGCAAATCTGTGGAGGAGCTGAAGCTTCGAGTTCAAGCAGCAGCCAAGAAACCTAAAGGATTTAGAGAGTTTCTGTAAAGAGGAGGAGTGGGCCAGAATCCCTCCTGAAATGTGAGCAAACCTCACTGCTGTGCTTGACAACAAGGGTTTCTCCACCCAGTACTAAATCATGTTTGCTTCGGTATCAAATACTTATTTCACTCAGTGAAATGCAAATCAATTTATAACTTTTATGTTACATGTTTTTTCTTGATTTACAGTTGATATTCTGTCTCTCTCCATAAAAATGAAATTAGAGACTGTTCATTTTTTTTGTAAGTCAACAAACTTTTCAGCAGCGGATCGAATAATTATTTCCCCCACTGTAAGACAACGTAAGTGTGGGCAGGACAAAATACACAGAGTGCAAATAGAAAGAGAGTGCAAGAAAATCACAAGAAACAAAACAATATTTAGTGCAGTTGACATTATTAAGGGTCATTAAGTAAAGTAAAGTGAAGAGGCCCCTAATAGTCACAGCACAGCACAGCACACAGTGTGCACAGTGTGAAATTCTTTCTCTGTATTTAACCCATTCACCAAGTGAAGCAGGGGGCTGCCACCAGCGAGGGGCGCCCGGGGAGCAGTGTGTGGGGGCGGTACCTTGCTCAAGGGAACCTCAGTGATGACACTAGCGGTGTTGGGAAGTGTGCAGAAAGGCAGAACAGAAGTAGAACAGCAAAAAATAATAATTGTGCAAGTAATAGCAGCAGCAGGGCAGAGAATGTGCAGTATATGATAAATAGAGGAGTGTTTACAGTGACGGTTGAGGTGTAAGCTGTTTGTTCAAGGCAGAAGATTGTGCCACAGTTTGTAAGAATTTCTTTCCGCTATTCTACACTGGATTCTTGTGAGTACACACAAATGTATGCAGTTTGTGGACTGCCTGAAGGGCCCGACCCATTTTTCCTTCATCAAAAGAATTCTCGCAATGAACCGAAACCGAGATACATACAATCTCATGTCACATTAATGCTCATGGCGCTCTGTCTCCATCTTCGACTCATGGGAGTTCGCTGAAAGTGCGTTCATATCTTGCGTAAGGAGAAGTTGTTTTCGACCAAGCTTAAAGTGTTTAACTTGGTGTCAGAAACGAACATTGTGGGTCTAAGTGGTGATTTCAGCAACAGTAAATCTACCATTGAAAGCTTTAGACACGGGGGTTATTCACACTGGAGACGCTTTTTGTCACGTCCCCACTTTGTTCCATTTTGTCCCCACTATGTTCATTAGTTCGTTGAACATAATAATGAATAAAACTATGTTTTACATCATTGAGAGCGAGACGATAAGCTTACTGTAATCTCCCAGCAAAACGTCTTTACAACCTGCCCTCCCTTGATCGTCAACATATTCCACGTCACTTCACAAATTCTCCATCTGGCCAATAAAAAGGTGCCATCAAATGCGTCATTCCTTGCAATTTTGGAAACAAACTGAGGCCCGTGCCGTTACATAACCGAAGCCAAATACACGAGGGGCATTTAAAAAGTTTCTCCGCACTTTTTTACCTTTATTTCTTAAGAATTGAAAAAAAAAAAAGAATTAAACCACTTTTCTACATACTCACCTTCCTTTGCGATGCAATTTTCTCAAGTGTCGGACTAAATTTTTAATGCTATCTGCAAAAAATGTTTTTGGTAGCCACTGACGCACTGCCTGCTTTTGCATCATCATCTCATGAAAATGTTCCTCCCCCTACTGTCACAATAGTAGATGAGAGAAAGCACGTACCTGGTCTGGAGTTCGCCCGTGTAGCGTGAAGGAGAAGCTGTGCGCGTCGCGTGGCTGGTGTGCGTGACACCTACAGCTTCTTTGAGCGGTCCAAAAAGGTGGAAATCGGATGGAGCTAAATTCTAAGACACATCTAGTTACTACTCTGAAAATATACAAGTGCGGAAACTTTTGAATGTCCCTCATAAATAGAGATTGAACGGCACGTCTACGCTGACCATGGTTCTGCTGCAACAAGAAAGGACACTGTCAAAATACGCCACAGCCAGATAAAGCCACAGTTAAATGTGTTTTGGGTTCAAATTAGTTGTCATGCTCCACTTCGTTCTCTTCCAGCCCCCTCTCTCATTACTCATTAGCCTTTTGACTTTCCCTGTGAGTTTCTGTAAGAAAAACAGATCATTATAAATTATTAAGCTTAGATGAATGTAGAAGCAAACAAATGAATAGTAAACAAAAAAAAAAAAACCCACAGGTTTATTTATTTATATGTATATATTCCTCTATTTATTACTCGTAGTTGATATGCTGATGAGAGCTCTTGCCATGCACCATTGGATATAAACAAAAATACAAAAGCTATGTTATGCTCTTAACACAGATGAGTCTGTGTAGTCCCAAGAAACGGTTCTATGACTTACAAGCATGCAATACATGACCATTTTTGATTGGTTAAATGTTTAAAGTTCTATAAAGTTACTATGTAAACTATCTTTTTTTTAAAACTTGTTTTTAATAGAACTTTAATAATTCATGTTATAGACAATAAGGCAGCTGATCATCAGAAAACTGTAGAGGCAGCAGTAGCATAATAAGAACACGCAAAACATTTTTCTGAACTGTAACGAATGCAGTTGAATCAGTTTCAAATTCTTTAAGTTGCCATGGTTTTAAACATTACTGTTGCTTTTATTGAAGAACCCTTGGAGGAACTTCTTTTTAAATTCCACCAATTTGTCTAAATTTATACATCAGTGGATCTTTGAGATGCAAACAAAGTTGTCCAGAGTGGTTTGATGTGAAATGGCTAATTGTAGAGGAGTTTACTTATTTCTTAACGGCGCTAGTGATAGGAACCAGGGTGGCGGCTGGGTGGTCTGGTGGTGGGGAAGTTGCCCCTGCAATCAGAAGGGTGTGGCTTTGAATCCCAGGACTGCTAATGGTACCACTGAGGTACCCTTGAGCAAGGTACCATCCCCACACACAGCTCCCTTCTTCACTTGGTGATTTGGGTTAAATGCAGAGAAAGAATTTCACACTGTGTGTTGTGCTGTGTTCACATGGTACTAAAAGGGGCCATTTTACTTTAAAATGTCTACAACACAAATGGAGCCATTTTATTTATTGTCCAAAATGACCAGTGAGCCTACACGTGTCTTCTGACAAAGTTTTCTTTGCCTTACTAAGCCCTGCATGCACCTTTATGCAATACATATGTTTAAAAGAAATATATGTATTGCATTACTGCTACTAGCTAATGTTTTGGACATCAGGCTTTTAGAGGCATTAAACTCTTGAGACATCTGGTACCATTCACCACCACTGTGAACAATTCCGACTCTGTAAGTTTCTCTAGAATGGAACATTTCACATCAAGCCACTCTGAATGACTTCCTGTACTGCACAATCTACAAACATCTTTTGATTCTGGACAGTGTCTGTGTACGTTTATTCAGGAAGTAAATTACTTTCTACAGCAAGAGGACATACTGAGTCTTTGACTCATGCGTTTTTGGCTTCTCGTGTAATGACAGAGGGCATGGATTGAGTGGAATACAAAAATCTCAGCTGCCCAACCAAGTAAAGACAGGCTTTTAATGAGGATTCATTTTTGCTTCTTAATTTAAATGTTAGGCAAATACAAAAAGTTCATGAAGAAAATTGCCGATGAGTTTAATGATTCACTCAGTGAGGATACATGTGCATAATAATGGGGAGTTTCCACAAAATACATTCAAAAACAAGAAGAAAACAGGCTTTCAGGGGCTTAGCTAAAAATCCAATACGAAGATCAAAAAATAATAATAATGATACAAATGAAAAAACCCCCCAAAACAAAACAGATGAATAAGAAAAATAATTACATGGAAAAGTCTCAGAAAGTTGATACACACCACACACAAGATCCTTTGTTAGCACAGTGAGGGTCTGCTCGGTGTAACAGGCCAGTCAGTGATCCAGGCAGCTGTTCCTCAGGTGTTGTGGATGAGAGTTGGGCCTGAGGCCAGTCGGTGATCAGTAGACCGGCGAGTCTGGAGTGCCTGAAGGGGCGGTGTTGATGGGGATGTGACAACAACTACCAGTGGGGAGCAACCTGAACTGAGTAAAAATGACCACAGCAGAGTTTTCCCCATGTGCCTTACAGCCTTACTGACAGTGCGCTGGCCTGGGCACTGCAGAATTTTGCTGCATCCAGCAATTTTTTGACGACATAAGATTTTGTGGGGTTCAGGCGACACAAAGGTCTCATGAATGATGGACATGGAAGGGAAACACAAAATAAGTAAAACTGTGTGTTATGGTTGTATTTAAATGAATTTTGGATCCAAATGTGGCAGTTGGTGGCCTGGTGGTTACGGTGTTGCCCCTGTGATCGGAAGGTTGCGGGTTTGAATCCTAGGACTGCCAGGGGCACCACTGAGGTACCCTTGAGTAAGGGACCGTCCCCAAACACCGCTCTGCCCCGTGCCCCCAGTAGTGATGCAACCAAGTAAATGTACACACATAAGTTTCATGTCAAACTTTTAGGATCCCCCCCCCCTCCCTTGCATTCAAATATCTAACAATGTCTGTTTCTGATAAAAATGTTCAACATTTCTGGCTGCTTCCTGTCTGCGTAAGTGAGGGCCTTTTCTCCTTTTGTCACTTATCTTTAGCTGTCATAAATCTGCCAACAGACATGTCGTACTGGAAAAAGTGCTTCAAAATGACACAAATAGTCTGCGCGAAGGGTTTACGTGACTAAATATATCTTAAATAGTGCAGCCGATATTGGCCTTGAGCATGTTTTATTCACTCTGAGCTTACGCTGACATCTTTTAGTGGGACTGTGACTATCAAATGTCATTATTTACATCATCATAGATTAGACTAGCAGTCTTAGTCAGACTAATATCAGACCCCTGGAGTGCATGTAAACGTAACAGCACACGCTCTCCTCATGAGGACATTGCACGCAAACACACACACACACACACACACACACACACACACACACACGGACCTAGGTGTCTTTTAGCGGAATGAATAATTACTTTGCCAAAGGGCAAAACTGTGATCCCTGGCTGGTATTTAAAGCTCTGTCAGTGAATTTAAATCACTGGCTTTGATTCACCACCAATCTCTCACTTTTAAAATGGAGAGGTTCCTTCCCGCTTGCCGAGAGAGAGATATAAAGAGCAAGAGAGAGAGAGAGAGAGAGAGGGAGAGAGAGAGAGAGAGAGAGAGAAAGAAAAAGAAAGAAAGTATAAAGGAGGAAGAGTCTTATTTCTGCTGCTGTCATCATGATCGACTCGCGATGTCTGTTTTAGTCTTGTATTACTTCAGGCACATGGAGACTGGGTGTGAGATGGTGCAGCTATCAATAGGTTCTGTCTGACAGGACTCAACACTGGCACGGATGAACAGGGTGTCATGTTGGAGATTAATCACTTAAAAGAACAATACGTGCGTTATATTATTATAGGTGACAAACTGGATCGTCACACAAGCTGTTATACTGTTCAAAAATACCCAGGCAGAAAAGTTACTGCTTCAAAAGACAATTTATACATTAATGTGAAATATTATCTTTTTGAGTCACTGCGCCCCACCGGCCGTGCTGCGGTGTAATTTAGGGGGAGTGCTGTATGGTGCGGTTCTAGCAGTGTGTCATCCAGTCATTAGTTTAATTGTGTGAGTTCTGCAGGAGATTATTCTAATTAAATTACAACCATCAGTTTATTCATGCAGTCTTCTTGTGCACCCTGCAGGGCCATCTAACTTCTTTTATTTCCAACATATCTCTCTCTCTCTCTCTCTCTCTCTCTCTCTCTCTCTCTCTCTCTCTCTGTCTCTCTCTGTCTCTCTCTCTCTCTCT
>JBBIGA010000027.1:8085331-8098988 GCA_037576975.1 Alestes dentex | reverse complement strand
TATATTGTGTTTAGTGTTGCATAGCAGCATTTAGCTACCCCAGAAAGAGAGTAATACAACTGCATGTGTGTGTGTGTGTGTGTGTATGTACTTGTTCACATGCATGGGCTAGTCATCAGTATATATGACTATGCATATTCAGTGTGTGTGTGGCAGTGTTTTCTGTGAGCGTGTGTGTTTTCTCCTTTCAGGGCAGGCCTTATCCCTTGCTCTTAAGACTATGTCTCCTCCATAATGCATGGAGCTGTGCCTCAGCCCTGATCCCCGCGCCCACTCTTGCACTCCACGCCTTCCTTATTCAGGCTTATGCTGGCTTACTCCAGCTTAATCAGGCTTACTCATGCCTTCCCTGCCTCATTCCACCTTTTGCTGCCTATCTCTGCATCTCGATAAGTCTGACTTGAGTCCATTTTACTCAGCCTGGATTAGTGTACGGCGCGTTCGCTCTAATTCAGGCTTACACAGTCTTTTTCTGCCTCTCACTCATTCCGCTTATCCGGCTTCAGTTCCAGCTCCTTTCGGTTCCGTCTTGGTCATTTTTTTTCCACACATAACATTTGTAAATAAACAACTAAAATAAAAAAACAAAATAAAATAAATTAAAGAAGGCAATGAATATCTGTAAAGAAAAAAAAAACCTCTTGGATTTATAGCTGGCCTTGGAGCACACGTAATACCCTTGTTGCTTGAATAATCCTCCATTAGATGCATTTCAAACCCACTAATCTGTTATGCAGCTTCGGAAAAGTAGCTCTCGGAACAGTGGCATGCCGTCTAATTAGGGTTATGAATTTTAAATTGAATTACTCAGTGTAAAGAAAAAAAATGACACCGTGCATTTCCTTTTCTCAGCAAAGCTGCATGTCAGTGGCGGTGCGGTGGCTGCGGTCTGCACGCGCCCTTGGCTGTTGGCTCCGAGGTGTTGGGTTTTATCCAGCTAATGAAGTCGTACCCTTGTTCATGTGTTGACAGTCTGACTGAGGGGGTGTTGTGAAAGTGGTATTGATTTTGGTGTCCTCACTGCAGTGGGGTGTGGGACCATGCAGGGGGTGTTTTTGGATGCGGCTCCTGATCTCAGTGACCTAAGATTTTCGGGTTCATTTTAGGCTTATGTTAACAGTTAACCAACCAACATTATATCCTTAAATGAATTTTTTTTTTTTTTTTTGTAAATTCTTTATTTTGTTGTTTTTTGGTTCTCTGTTCAGCCTCTATTGCAATGCAGCTTATAATTCTATACTTTTTAACTAGGGCAGCTGAACACACTTAAATTACACTACATGGTCAAAAGTATTGGGACACACCTTCATTATTAAACTCAGGTGTTTCAATCACACCCATTGCCACAGCTGTATAAAATAAAGCATCAGGCATTTTGGACAACGCCATGCTTCTGACTTTTTCCCCCAGAGTTTGGGGAAGGCCCTGTTCTATGCGGGCATGACCGCAATGGTCCTATACGTTTCTCCATAAAGTGTATACCAGGGGTGTAGAGTGGCGCAGTGGGTTAGCGTTATCACTTCACAGCTTCCGGCCAGGGCAGCTGAGGGTCCTTTCTGTGTGGTGTTTGCATGATCTCCTGTGTCTGCTTGGGTTTCTGCTGGGTGATCTATTTTTTCCCACTGTCCAAAGACATGCACGTCAGGTGGTTTGGAGATCCCCCCTAGGTGCGAGTAAATATCACTGCTTATGTCAATATTACTGTCTACTACTTATCTCTACTATGTACAGTAACAAACTTGGTACAGAGAGCAACTCCTAACCACTGCTTGTGTGACTAGAAAATTACTTAGCAGTTCGTTATTCATCTACAGTATTTATATCCCAGCGTTTGTGTATATAGCATAGAGGGTTTTTGGGGGGGGTTTGACTAACTTTTATTTTAGACTTAATATTTTATATTGCACTTGTCTCGGTGTCTCTGTGTGACTGTGCATTCATGACATAAGCAGTTTCCTCTGGTTCGGACAGGGATTCTGAATACGACCATGTTTACCTTTCTGCCCTGTTATTTCTCTGCCATTCAACCTACAAGTACTGGGATCGTGGTTTGCATAATAGATAGATGAAAGTTACGTCAGTTAACAGATGCCTGTGCTGACTGCCATCACACTGAGTGATGGGGAGAGAGAGGACCATCCCACCCACTCAGAGAAGGCAATGCCAGTTACGTTGTCTTGGATTCCTGGCATCACTGGGCATCTTGGGATCTCCTAGCAAGCTATTTTTATTGTCAAAAGGCAGGTGGCGTAAGCCAACAGCACATCTCAGAGAACCTTTTTAAAACCTGTCAAAGTACCACAAACCTTTTTAAAGAAAGCTGACATTTTTGTGAAATACCTGCTTCAAAAATGAGATTCTCAAATGTACCTGCCTCAGACCGTGGGAGTACGGATTCATGCTCAAGAAGTCCTTATTTCCAAGTATTTTAACATGAATATGAACTGAAGCATTAAACTGTTATATACACATTAGCTCATTTGTATATATTGCCTTGTTAACAGCTAATAGCTGATAGTCTAACCAAACTAGTGCAGTGGAGTAAAATAGCCTTTTCACTCTTTTTGTGTGTGTGTGTGTGTGTGTGTGTGTGTGGGGGGGGGGGGTTACCCAAAAGAAATGACAACAACACATGAGCAGTATGTTAAAGTTCCAGAAAGCAATTTTGCTGCCTGATTCTTTGCCCTGCCTGTGGGAAGACTTGTGCTATACCTTTGCCATGCATCTGTAATCTGTTTTTCTGTATCAGACAGGGGTGCGTTCTGAGGTGTGACGGAGAACAAATTCTTGAACAAGGTGCAACCAGCTATTTTCTTGTGTGTGTGTGTGTGTGTGACTTGCTATTTTTCTTGCAGTTTTTCTAGACTCCAGAGAATATTTTCCCCTCACCCTATTTGTTCCGAGTGTCCTTCTTGACTCCCTCCAGTCACATCCGCGGATAAAAGCTCTAGTTTTTATGCTGTTCATCCACTGCAACACCCTGACATCAAATACATGCTGTAGAACTCTGTTGTTGTTCCTTTCAATACCATATTGGCAAGCATGTCCTTCCTGTTAAAATTATAGCCAGTTCCTAGGCTTCTATATCCAGCTCTTACACACTGGAAGCGGACAGGAGTCAGACAATGCCATTTTCTCAGACAAAAAGGAACTAAACTCACTGGGGTGGTCCCCCAGGGGTGCACTTTCCGTCCCTTTAGTTAAATTCATATAATTACATATTCCACTATGATCATTCTTCATATGACCTGTTTTGACTCCAGGCTTTATGTTTTAATTTTCTGGTAGGCCAAAAAATGGTGAATATAGTGTACCTTTAAAACTCATTCATACAGTTGAAACTTACAGAGGACATATTAGGCAAAACTCACTTTTTCATCCTTTTGTATTTCCATTTGGGTCTCTACTGCTCCTATAAACACTCCAAGTATGAACAAAAAAACATCCATCCGTTTTCTGCGAGTCGACTGAAAGATTTTGGTGTCAGGAATCGTATGCTTCTACGAGCCGTTTAGACGGCTCCCCTATTGTGACATCAGAATCGAGAAATTTGCACAGAACCACCCCTCATCTGTCGAGCCCCCACCCACTTGATTAGTTAAAGATCCGGCATTTTTGTCTGCTGGTTTTACGAGCACGCATAAGACACTGTTCGATTATGAAACAAATGGTGGAAAACTTGGAGTATTAATGCACTATACGAGCAGTCACTATATGTGCTTCCTGTTGGAGTTTCAAAACTTACGTCTTAAGATACTACTTTAGCAATGTTCAGCTGCTTGTTTTCTGCCTTGAACTTCGCTAATGTCCACCGACAGATTGGTGACTAATTCAGGAAACAAGGACAAACAATATGTGAGACACTGCTCTTATTTAACAAAAAAAGCTATTTGATTGCTAATGGCGCCACCTGGTGTAGAATTTTCAGCCTGTTAAACGTGAGTGAGTTACAAGCCAGATCCATTAAGTGTACAAACTTAAAGAAATTAGTGGAGAACCACAATCACATGGTCTTGGCAGTCTCCAGATCTCACCCAGATTCTGGACCGATGTATTACACAGTTTTTACCGCCACCATCCTGCCCATTACCATCCTACCCATACTGTTGCATGAAAACAGAGGATGACAAAAAGAAGCCTTAGTCCACATCTGCTTCTTTCTGATCAATTGGTTTAATTCTTGTTTGTTGAGGAAGGGCAGGTGGGGACAGATCTCTAGCCCCACTGAGGGAGTGACAGGTACCTGGCCGTAACTCTCTAAAAAACGTCCAGATGCCTGAATATCACCCTGGTAATCCACTGATCACAACTTTCCCATGGGCTCATCCTGCAGCGTGACATGGAAAAAGCGCTAACACTTCATGTACCGTGCGCAGTCTCAGGCAGACTCAGGTTTTTTCATGCTGCAGGCTCAGATGAGTGGGGGATCTATGACCCTGCATTTTCCCCCGGCAGCCTGCACTCTTCACCCTCTCCCACTCAGCCAAAACGGCCTCCATCCGAGCCTGCAGGAGAAGAGCTGCCAGCAAATCTGATCTTTCTGATATCCCCCCCTGAGAGGCCTCTCCCAGGCCTGGATTAATAATGAATAAAAATAAGAAGCAGGGCAGACGTATCGATTTTAATCTATTCAGGCCTCTCCCTCATTTCTCTCATTTATTTTCTATCTCTTTCTAAAGACTGGAGGATGGTGCGGACTCAGAGCCAGGGAGGTGGTCTGATGAGGACAAACTGCAGCATTCCCACCTGCGCCTGCCCTGCCACTCTCACTCCATCTATCCATTTCTCTCTCTCTTTCTCTCCTCACTTACTGTATTAACCTTATCTTCCCTAATGTCTCTTGTTAATACATTGAAATATGAGACGTAGACTGTGTAGTCTGTGTCTCCTGTAACTCATTAAAACCAACAGCCACGTGCTTGCTCCATCTGATAAAAGTAAAGAAGCTCTAAAGAAGCTTCTATATTGCCTTTATTGTCGGATGCACTGTGATGAGCATGAGCACACAGCAAGCATGCAATTCACATTGCTGTTGAAATGTTATTTATTGATTTATTTCATCGGAGTAATGACAAAATGCCACGGGTTTATGAAGTGTATTCCTATTTACAAGTTTGCTTGCTCAAGCTGTATTTTTACAGGATAAAACGGCTCTGAAACATCTGTTTTACACTCTAAATCAGACGGCTCACCTCAAGCCAAGCCTTAAGATACGGGGACAATATTCTCAGATTTGGTTTTAAAAGATCAACTCTAGCATCACTCAGTAAAAGACAGAGATGACGCATGATATGACTTAACACCTCCAGTGCACTAGGAGTCACTCTCAGCAGGGGAGCAAGCGCAGTGTTCGAAATTAACAGCCCTTTATGAAACCAAATCGAGCCCACTCAAGCTGCAGCGGGGGCCATTAGAGGTGGTATTTTATGGTTAGGAACTATTAATATGTGCAGTAGCAAGTGTGAAATATTTGATAGTTACTACAGTTCACAAATCCTACCAAAAACTACTCTTGCTGCAGTACTTGAGTACATGTCAGCTTGAAACAGTACTTTTTTGTTTGCCCTTTATAAAATGGAACATTGAGATTTTTTCCCACTCCTCTCTGCCAACATATACACTATATGGACAAAAGTTGGGACACTATACCTCTCAATGATTGAATTAGAATTTTCCGTTCCACCTTAAATACTTAAGGTGGAACTTTTTAAGGTGGAACAAAACTGATTGTTGCTGGCACATGGCCATTGAAAATGAAATGGAGCCTCGCAGTTCTTCAGTTTTCTTTGTCTGGGAGAAAGTGTAAGGATTTTGCAGCCAACAACACAACACTTCATGTGTGACTTGCCTTTGCCTGTAGCCATAGTGCTCAGCTTATCCGTGCTCGTAAAACTAGCAGACAAAATGGCGGATCTTCAACTAATCTAGTGGGTGGGGTCTCGACAGATGAGGGGCAGTTCTATGCAAATTGGCCCAGTGGGACGTTACACTGGGCCCTCCGTCCAAATGGCTCATTTTGAAAGGGCCTGAAACTGTGAAGAACAGAGCTAGTGAGATCTCTTTATGTGAGAGTGATATTGTGCAAAGAACTTCATGGACATGTTTTGTATCGCCCATAGACCTATTATAACTAAAACGAGTTTTGCATAACATGTCCCTTTGAATACATTTATTTTTGTTTCACCCGGGGTGTAATTGCAAATCAAAATAATCAAAATAATCTCAAAAAATGATAAATTAGGAAAGAATGTCATAAGCTGTCAGCGGTTACTGCAGCTACATCAAGGCACAGCTCTATCTTCTCAAATCAGTACATCTTACCTGGAGAGCTGTAAGAGTCTTATACTATTGGTAAATAGTCTTTTAGCTTGTCTTCTGGTTTTAAAGGTTTTCATGTGCTTTTGTTTGCAGGCCTACATAATAATTGCAATGGTGTAGCCCAGACAGGAAAAGTCCAAGTAAGTACTTAAATATGATTCCGTTATTCATTTTTTATTATGAACAACTACTTTTTTTGAGTGTCTATGTTTGCATTTGTGCTCTTGCTTAATCTGGAATTTTTAAAGATTACATGTTAACATGTAAATCCTCCACATGAGCACCACATGACAATTAACCAAATTGTCCACATTTTCTGATGTAGGTTCTTGGAGCTGTCAGAAAAAAATGTTTCTGAATAGGAGAAAAAACTTTAGTTTTGCACTGTTTTGAGACAGCCATCATGAAATGTAATGCCATTGATTTGTGATGTGAACTCACACATCTATGACCAGAGGGCATAAGGGGAATGACAGCTTTCAGTTTATGCAGAAACAAAAATCAAAGCGTTAAAAATAGAATTCGGAGGGCTTCTCTGACACTGCCTTGAGCCAAATCTCATCCTGCCTTCTTTTCTGCGATGTCAATTACAAAAGTAATATAAACGTATATGCACGCAACATGTCTAAAGTATAGGAGACAATATAAAATAAAATTCCACAGTTGTCAATCTTCCAGCAACCAACACAGCACAACATATTTATTGAGATCCTGGTTACACCAAAAAAGCTGTTCCAAAATATTCAGTTGGTTTGCATGAATATGCATTAACTCAGATGTATGCATCTTACTCTACAATATTTTTTGTCCTCTTAATGGTCTTTGATCAACAAGAGTCTCTCATGCTGAATGGTTTTTAACTGTTTACATACTTCTGAAATCAGTAGAAACCATTTTTCGTCCCTGGTCATTTTGAACCCTTACAAATGATCTTGGGCAGTTGTAATCAATAGCTCCACTCGTGTAATTAATCCAAACAGCTGTAGTCACGGCAGCATATGGAGAGGCATTAGTCAGCTTCCGCCACGTCTCCAAATCCAGTCCAAACTGCACGAGCAGTAAGACGAGCTGAAACCATTCAGTGATGAGACTCAGTGTCCACCCATAGTATCCAGAAACCCCACGGTGTCTTCAGAGAATTCCTTTGATGTTACCGAGCCAAAACAAATTTGCAGTCATTTCTAATGCAGACGAGAGCAGTCATTTTTAATGAAGACCAAACTTTTCAGGTATCGCTGCACACCTCCAACTCACTGTCAATATTTAAGTCCTTATGCAATCTACATATTATTTAATACATCCCACCGCAGTCTTGGCTTATCTAGACTAGACCTGGCTTATCTGAAGCCCTTCAATTCCAGGCTTATTAATCTTAAAAGAGCCCTATGATGGAAAAATGAACTTTTCTTGCATTTTCAAAATTAAGAGTTTGTTGTAGTTTGTTAACGCGATTAAAGTTACAGCATACTGGCAACCCCCCCTCCCCCCACAGGGCAATTGCCAAGCAATTGCAAGCAAATCCAAGCAATGGCGTATATCCATCTATCCCTATTCGCCCTACAGCAGTTTAGTCCTGCCCATTTATGTTACAGTCATAAGGAGTGTTTCAGCCTGGACTGTACAGGGTAGCCAATCAGAACAGAGGTAATTTGCATATGTCAATCTTAAAGGCACATTAGTGAATTAAAAGTGACCATACGTGAACACACTGCCGCACACAGCGTGAACAGCACAAAATTCTTCCTCTGTATTTAAACCCATTCACCAAGTGAAGCAGCAGGCAGCCAGGAACACAGCGCCCGGGGAGCAGTGTGTGGGGACGGTACCTTGCTCAGGGTACCTCAGTGGTGCCACTAGCAGTCTTGGGATTCAAACCCACGACTTCTTGAATGCCCTAACCACTAGGCTACCAGCTGCCCCAGTGGATAAATAAATAAAGGAAGGCTAAAAATCACCCTGAAACAAAGAATAGGACTGCTTTTAGCACATAAACCAACACAAATTCCATAAGTGAACCTCAGAGAAAAACAATTAAATATGATACATGATAGGGACTCTTTATAACTTACTATTCAGTGATTCAACAATGAAATGAATGCCAATCATGTGTAGAAATAAAGAAAAATAATAATAGCGTGGATACACACATATCACAGGCAGGGTGCAGACGGCACGCATGTAAAAAAGAAACCACCAAGTGACCAACAGTCCTTCTGTTCAAAAGAACAAATCCTGTAAATGATACAAGTAAGGTCAGCCTTTAGTGATCTTATTTCTGAAAACCAACCATGTGGAGAGTCCAGCCGGTCCGAGCGGACGCGCCGAGACTTCCTAACTGCTGACTACTGACCCAAGAACAACAATGCGTCTGGTTTCAAACTGAACAGCATCAGTGAGAGCAGACTGTGGGCTGTCAAGCAACACAATCCAAAACCACCCACCCTTCAAAGACACAGGAATTCTGAGGCCAGAAACTATGAGTAAGACAGGCTGCTGTACTCCAGAAAAAGCTGTTACCAGCTCTAAACTCATGCATTATCATTAATGCTGTTATAAATGACTAATGATCGAACAGGCTGCGCTTTTATTGAACGAATCCGGCTTTCATTTTGCTGTTCGGTGAATAGAAAATGAAATTTGGACTTTCCGAATAAACTGGATTTGATTCAGCGGAAACAGGGTGTCTACAGTCCTTTTAAAATGAAGGATGCTGTTTGGCCTAGTTGCAAATTTGTTTTTCTGGTAGCCCTAAGTGCCTTATTTTACCTTCAGAGAACCAAAAATCATCTTTACAGTATAATCAAACACAGATATGAACATTGAGGTCAGCCACAAAAATTGACTTAATGCCATTTTCTAACACCCAGAATGGGCTTAAAGTAATGATGTGGCCAAAAAAATCTAATTTACATAATTGTTCTCTTTCGTTGAGTGTAGTTAATCAGCCAAGGCAAGTTCAGTGTCTGGCGTGTCAACCAACGCCAAAGGCAACTTTAAGGATAGTCTATCCATCTGGGCAACACCCTGGACAGTTATTGGGTCGTACAAGACCAGGCTTCTTTTGCTTTGACTAAGGGGAGGCTGATAAACTTGAAAGTAAAAACCACTTTCGAATACCTTTTAAATTATTGGTCAAATCTGACAGAAATCACACAAATAGTTTATATCATTATGGATTCTCCACATGAGCACTGTTCCTCCACGAGGGTGGGTTTTTTCTACTGGAGCTTTATCAGCACGGTGATTAGCGCTTTTTATTGAAGGGTAGGACTTTCCCTCCTAACAGAATCAGAAACCCTTATTGATCCCAGAGGAAATTGCTTATGTAATGACTGCAAGACACAGAGACAAGAACAAAATAAAATATCATGTCTAATGAAAATTTTGTAAAAAAAATCTGTAGAAAAAAATGAAACTCAATATGAAAATACACTACATAGAGCAATGTTTGATATATGTACTATGGATAAGTAACACTGTTGAGAGAAACCTACCAACACAAATGGTAAACCTCAGACACCTCAAACCACAGGCACCAGGCTGAGCATTATGGGTGTTCTCATTCATTTTTCAATACGTGGGGTGTCTCCTTTTCCTTTGTAATGTCTCTCTGGTAGCTTGAACCACTAGTTAGCACTGGGTAAACTGTGGTCTAGTATCGCATTTTATATGATGAATATAGATAACAGTATGTCATACAGCGTAGGAAGCCACATAAGGAAGTCTGTTTAAGGCAAGGATTGCATGATGATCCAAACTCTTTTACTCATGCCTCTGTTACTTTATAACATTAGCATCATAGCTTTGAGGAAGACGTCTTCCGATTTTTGACCATGCGTTGCTTTTAGTTCTTTGACCCAATCCAAATCCAGGAGTCTTTTCCAGAGCACATTTTTATGCGCCCCATGTCTTACCAAGTCATATCATCAGTCAATTCACAGGTTATGCAGCTGGAAAGGTCAGGCTTAGCTTATGGTCATCCCCAGGTGTTTCTGAGTGGAGAGCATGCGTCAGCAGGGTCATCTCGGCAGGTAGAGTAATGCGATCTCGGGTTTGGCAGGCTGAGCAGTGTGCTCTGCGGAGGCCAAGGGGAGAACATAGCCAGAGGCAACGGGGCAGGATTGAAAGTATTGCTGCTGTCTAGACCTCGCAACACTTGTGATCCTTAAATCCATCTGTGCATGTGTGGATTATAGCTCACCCAGTGGAGGCGAGGCTGCGGAGGTAGCTCGCTGGGTGGGGTAGCAAAAAGAAATAGCAGCGGTGAGCACTGGCTGCTGTTTAGTAAGAATACAAGCGGAATACTAGCCTCTTTTTTAAACCAAAGTTCGCATTGTGTGAGATAGATGAACACATGAAACACGCCAGCACATTTAAATTCTGTAAGCTAAAGTTGCAACAGTTTGTTAAATATATTTTCCTACAACATTTATGCAGATGCCCTTATTTAAAATGACCTACAATTAACAGTCGTACAGATTAAGCATTAGGAGTCTTGCCCAAGGAACCCTCCTATTGGTTTTGACTGGTGTGTTTTCCTGAAAAGGGAATCAAAACCCTCTGTGCTACACAAAAGGCAACAGTGTTTTCCAATCGCTAACCAACTCCTCCTTTATTAGAAGTGTAGCAGCCACATTCGAATACATTGCAAGTGCACTTTTCTGGCTCACTTTGTCTGTGCCATAAACATGCAACATAGACTGGCCAAAATCAAATAATAAATGGGCCAATTACATGTTCGGGCCAAAAATATGCCAATCCCAGCCTTGGACGATTCCAATTAGCATTACCAATTCCTACCAGCTACACTATGCTTCCTTGGAGACAATTATAACTCTGACATTTTGTTGTGATTCTATGGATGAGGAGGCAGGTCTCCAAACCTTTTCCAAACAAAAACTGGAATCAAAGATCACTGTTGCCAGTTAATAATGTTATCTTTTTGTTCTGATTGGCCCAGTAGGTTTTTATTTATATTTTGCCTTCAATATTTCAATCAACATCTTCTTGTGATTTTGTTCAGTGCACACTTTAGCAAGATATTTATGGCATGTATGTGACATTTTTGTTTTTTTTTCAGTTTGTTCTTGCCAGTTTAGCAACACTGTGATGGGGTTGGAATAAAAAAGCCAAAATTATAATCAGTGAGTTCTGCACAATCAGTCAAATCAATTGATTTTTTTCATCTTCCATTACTGAGCCCTGAGAGTGTAGGTGACACAGGATGGCTTTATTTACGTCCCACACATGGCTAGAAAATCCCACTCTTGTGGTCTTGAGATCAACCTTGCGCCTTCAGGGAACGTAATGGTATCTCATGGGCCATGTCACACCTACACTTTTTGATAAAGTCATGGCCACAGCTTAGAGATCACATTGTCCGTAATGCGTGGACTTGAGACATGATCACATTCCCTCAAGATATTATACCACGATACAGTCTTAAAGCCGCCAGAATCTTGTTGAAAGAGGCCCCTTATAGACATGTGTGAACGCACCACAGTGTGAACAATTTTCTCTGCATTTAAACCATTCACCAAGTGAAGCAGGGGGCTGCCGCCCGGGGAGCAGTGTGTGGGGGCGGTGCTGTGCCTCGGTGATGACACTAATGGTGTTGGGATTCGAACCCTTAACCTTATGATTTCAGTTACACCTGATGTCACTGTTACAAATATAACACATGTATGTTTTCCAACTGTTTCATTTATGGCAAATCCATGTTTCTGCATGCTGACATGTTTTACAGCTTTGAGACTGAGAGAAAACTGTAAACACCTCTGAATTTTGTTATAATGATGATGATCTCTTAACCGGTATTAAATTTGAATAGATTTTCACATCTCTATAGTGCAAGGTGTTATTTTAAGACCGTGAGGCTAGATCATTTCCATGGAACAAAAAATATTTGAAGAGACGAAAACAAAGAACGAAACAAAGAAAGGTGGATTTGGACTTGGGCATACTGATATCTGCCTCTGCTTCCCTTGGTGGTATTAATAACAATGTTATTAATGCCACCAAGGTATTAGGAACATTAACTATTAATAAATAATATTCTGATAATGTAATCTGTATAAGTTTTGACTGGCAGATTTTTACGAGCCCACAAATTACCACTGGTATGCCAGATGTACACGGCAGCACTCCTGGACAAACACGAAACTTTGCCACTAGCCTGGTAACAGAAATTAATGGGACTTTTTGAAAATTGCAACAATCGCTCCCTACCACAAATTAAAAAGCAGATACGTTTTCTCCAACCTATATTTTTCCCAAGAAATCATTTAATAATGAGGTCGTTAAATAGTCAAAATACAAACAGTGCTACACACACGCTGCATACTATCACTCGTGCATTGAACTAACAAGACCAGCATCTTATAACATCCTACAGAAACCAACCGGCTTTGCTCAGTCTGGTAGTTTAGATGCTTAGCTACAATTTCTGGCTTTGTTTGTCAGTAGTACTGAAGTGCAGTATTAGTCTTAATTTCATGCAACATCAACTAAAAAATGGCAAGCTCGTCCAGGTCAGAAACCAGAGACGGGTTTGACGGCAAACACTGAGAATCACAAAGCAGAAAAACTTTAAGGCATGGTTTGAAAATATCAGGAAATGATCAGCTAGGAAAGGCTCATGACAAAATCACAGGCAAGACCTCAGAACGAGCAGGTGTGAAGTGAGTGCTTAAAAAGTTCAGGTGTTCAGATGAAGTTCTGATGTGAGAGAACAGGGAGGTACTGATGATCAGAAGGCCAGAGACATTGGTCACTAATAGACATTCCTCTGAGGTCCACAGTGTTAACACAAAGCATGCAAATGACAACGCCCAGCACTGCAAACTAAGTGAGTGCTCTTTTGTTCCTAGGGCGGTTAAAGGACAAATCAGAACGTCTTTAAAGCCAGGCATGCACAGCTTGTTTTTAAGCTCAATTTAGTCATCAGTTAATTAATCATGGGGAAGGAATGCTTGATTAATTGCCCAAACAAGCTCTGATTGAGCAGTCGTCCAACCTGATGGATTTCTCTCATGTCAGATATTGGTCGCTTACCCCATGCGCAGTCTCAAAGTCACATTCAAACCAGACATGAAACCACATGCAGTCACAACAATTAATGCTCCTTCATATCAACCAGGTCAAAATCTTATTACATCTTATATACTGTCCATTTATATATTTATATTGAATTCAGGTGGCTTCCTTACTTCCATCTTAATACTTCAGTATACCAAGACACTTTGGACAACGCCATGCTCTTCAGCAGGGGTGGGCAACTCCGGTCCTGGAGGGCCGTGGTCCAGCACGTTTTGGTGATTTCCCTGCTCAGAAACACCTG
>JBBIGA010000027.1:8042490-8056472 GCA_037576975.1 Alestes dentex | reverse complement strand
ATTTCTGCCGGAAAAAAGAACGATGCGCTCGCACAAAATAGCAATGATAGGTTGCGCAAGTCGCGAAAGCACGGTGCACCGTGTGCATTATCGGGCCCCTTATGTTAGTATGTACTAGATGACATAAGATGCTTTATATTACATAAAACACTGTGTGTCATTAAGAACACCACATAACGGGTGCCATCAAACTGAAATACATGTACAAATTGCCATTTTACTTTATGGACATCAGAATCATTTATAGATCCAATGTATGATGTTCTTAATATGAGTGATGCTACATAAAAATCAGTATCAGAATCAGAATCAGAAAACATTTTGATCCTGGAGGAAATTGCTGCACAAACACAAAAAGACTCAAAAGCAAAATAAAAAAGCAAAGTTAAAATAAAAGTCTAGTAAAGTCATATAAAAAGGTACAAGCATCTCTTACTTTAGCTTAAGGGCCCGTATGTCAATACAGTGTAATTTACCTCATGAAACTTTGGGTGTCATCTAGCAAATGCTAATATAAGCAGTTTACATACTGTACACTTTTTAAATCTGTTATTCAATACTTATACATGTGTTATGAAGGCAGCCTTTGAATAAAGTGTTACATTCATTCAAGGCCATTTCTATAGGTCCATTTAGAGGCATTGTCCAGATCTCTAAACATTTGGAGCTTAGACCAGACATCAGTATGTTTCGAAAACTAATTTTTGTTTTGGGGGCTAGCGATGTTATAATTTCGCTGATGGGGGGATTAGTTTCAGTTTAGAAATGCATATCAGAAGCATCAAAACAATCAGATTGACATAAGAAAAGATCCTTAGAGAGACGCCTTCAACTTTGGCACACTTTCATATCATTGCCACAATAAGAAATCCTCTTATCTCTAAAATGGTAACTTTTTAGGAGAAGAAAACAAGGCTCTTAACTTGCATGTAATGAGATTTTGTTTCAGGTTATATCTTTTGGTCTATTCAGGATGTTCACACAATGTAAAGGGCAGCTGCCATTTCAAATGTGTCTTTCCCTGACGGGGTATTGAGAGCTAACTGGGTTTGTCTGAAGCAAATGTCTGTATGCTGTACATGGATTAGTGTCAAGTGGTCTGGGGGTGTGGAGGCGGAGGCTCATCTGGAGTTAATCAGGAAATGACCAGTTTTCACAGAAGTTGTCTTTTCTAGGCTCCTTGGGATCCAAATTCCTCTCCTATTCTCACTCCCAACCCACAAAGAAGCAAAGAACCCAGTCTCAGATGTATTGTTTAACCTTTTATTGACCTTTACGGTTAGCTGTACTCTGAACTTCCATACACACACACACACACACACACACACACACACACACACACACACACACACACAGACATCCTAAAGCTGTGTCTAAGATGTGAGTGGGCCTAATCAGCGGAAATTGAAAAATACGAGTGCACAAAAAGAACAGAGTACAAAAGAACACTCAGCTTCAGTGCAGGTCCGGATTATCAGCATTGTTGAAATGTGTTAATTTAATGTTATTTGCTTCACAAAACACTGGATGGCATCTAGCAAATACTGATAAATGATAGAGTATTGCTTTTTAAATATGTTATTCAATGCTTATGCGTGTGTTATGAAGTCCTTGTATAAGCCACCTTCGAATAAAGTGTTACCAGCCTTTTTTAGATTAATGTACTTTAATAAAAATGTATTCTAGTTAGTTCAAGGCCATTTGTATTGGTCTATTCAGAGGTGTCGTTAGGATCTTGAAGCATTTGAGGCTTAGTTCAGGCTTCAGTTTGCTTAGATGACAGATTTTTGTTTTGGGGGTAGAGTTATAAAGGGATTCGTTTCAACGTAGATTACAGATCAGAAGAATCATTACGATCAGAGTGATAGAAGAATAGATCCTTAGAGAGATCCTTAGTTTGGTGTGGATGTCACATCATCTAGGTTGGGGGGGGGGTGATAAAAATTGAATGATGCGTAATAAGAGTGCTAAAAAGAGCAGAGTACAACAGAACACTCATATTTTAGTTTTCATTTAATTTATTAACCCTTCTAGTCACGTGTGAACACACCACAGCACAATGTGAACAGTGTGAAATTCTTTCTCTGCATTTTAACCCACTCACCAAGTGAAGCAGAGGGCTGCCGCCCGAGGAGCAGTGTTTGCTCAAGGGTACCTCAGTGCTGACACTAGCAGTTGGGATTCAAACCCACGACCTAACCACTAACCACTAGGCCACCAGCTGCCCTCTGCAGTGCAGGTCTGGATTATCAGCATTGCTGAAATGCATTAACTGACAAAACACTGCATGTGTAATGTTGAAGATGTGCAGGGTCTAAACTAAAGTGGTACCTCAAATAAGTTTGCTCTTATTTGAGGTAACACTTTAAAAGACAATTAGCTTTTGCCAGGGTTCATAACTGGTTTATTAATATTTGTTTATTTACTTCATTCATGTGTAAACCCATTAAAAGGCATTAAAAAGCAGTTATGTCACAAACAAAACCTCTACACTCATCTAAGCTGTTCTGACTTGGTCCTAAATCAGTCATTATCATACCTGTTAGCTTTGTGAAATACACTATATGGACAAAAGTATTGGGATATTCCTGTTTTTCAGGGTTTGGGCCCCTTACGTCCAGTGAAGGACAATCTTAATGCTTCAGCACACCAAGACATTATGGACAACGCCATGCTTCCAACTTTGTGGAAACAGTTTGGTGAAGGTCCTTTTCTATTCCAGCATGACTGTGCTCCAGTGCACAAAGCAAGCTCCATAAAGACACGGCTGGATGAGTTCGGTGTAGAAGAACTTGACTGGCCTCACAGAGCCCTGACCTCAACCCCATCCAACACCTTTGGGATGAACTGGAACAGAGATTGTGAGCCAGGCCTTCTCGTCCAACATCAGTACCTGAACTAATAAATGCTCTACAGAATGAATGGGCACAAATTCCCGCAGAAACTCCAAAATCTCGTGGAAAGCCTTCCAAGAAGAGTGGAAGCTGTTACAGCTGCACAGGGGGACCAACTCCGTATTAAAGTCTATGTATCTGAATGCAATGTCATTAAAGTCCCTGTTTGTGTAGTGGTCAGGCGTCCCAATACTTTTGTTCATACAGTGTATTCACGATCAGCAGCCCTTTTTATTTGTGTGATATAACTTGAAGGTGTTTGTGTCCCAGTGAATAATTATTAATACCCTAATTTTATACTTTTCATAAACTTTTATGAAGGTGGTCTTATTGTAAAATGGCACAGCATCTCTCGTCTTTTTTTTTTAGTATTTAATCATGGTCTTATCATCCGCAAAAGTGTTCAACTAAAGCTGAATTTAATTCCTTTGTACTGCACTGAACTGAGCTGTAGTTTAATTCAGCATGACACATGACATTTTTTATTTATTTATCTAGAAAACATTTAAAATGGGAACTTGTTCCCTTGTGATGTGAGATCAAAAGCAAACCAAAAGCCTGCAATTCTCCAGTGTTTCCTCTTGTCTCAGACAGTGTTGCAGACTGGTTTTAATTGACCTTAATTAACCTGGTTTATAATTAGAGCGTGTCTCACACAGCACAGTTGTTGCTGTAAACTCTGCCAGATTAGTCTTGATTCCAGGCTTCTTGAGTTCCACAGGGACATCTGGACACGGTACAACTTGAATGCAAATGTCTGATGGCATTATTTAGGTGAAAGATGAATGCCAGTAGGGAGTGCTGCTGTGTTTTTCTTTGGTCACACAATACTACTCATGCTCTGCCCACAAATGTGTGCTTTTGTTGCTAGGCTTCATCACAATTAGATATTCTAGCATGCAAAGCTCTGTCCGACCCTCTTATGTCACCATAATATAAGTATACAAGTAGACTTTTCGAGCTTCGAATATATTTACTTGAACTTTAGCATGTCTTGTCTGTTATTTTTGGGATCGATAGATTTTTCCCACTATTTGTTAGACATTAACCTGAATGAGAATTTTGCCAATAGTCTGTTGAGAGCAGTGACTATTAAACAATAGAGAAGTTAATTAATGCAAGCATTTGGGCACAAATGCTTTATCTACATCAACAACAGTGTTTATTAAGACTTCCTTATTTTGGTATGGTTAGAAAATTATATCTTGTAGATGAAATGCGAGTGAAGTAATCTGAAATCTAGTCTGTATAATGTATTTCTCATTATGAGATGGTTGTAATATTGTAAAAGGATTTACTTATTTCTAGACTTTTTTTTCCACTTGTTTTAAGCCATTTATCTAATGAAAGTGTTTTATTTCATTGGCAGTTAATATTTGTACAACTCATAGTGATAAAAAAAAAATAAATAGATGCACTGACCAGATTTATGATGATTTCTCTTGCCAGTGTGGCATTTTCTTTACAGATTATCCATAGAAAATTGAACTGAAACTCAAATTTGCTTGTGAGCTAGGATCCCTTAACTTTAGCTTAACCAGTCGTGTTCATATTTAATATGCTAAGAGGTTTTTTATATCGTAGCTGTGCATTAACGCCCATGTAATAAAACATTAAACCCCAGCACAGAGAGACTGGCCAGCAGCAGGAGGTTGTTTGTGCCGTATTGATCATTAATGGAGGGCCTGTTTTTGTTGAGCAAAATCGATTCGATTTGATTGTGTTCCAAGGCAAATGCAATGAATGTTACAATAATAATAATAACGTGCTGCAATATGTATGAATCTGACCTCAGGTCAGCGAGCCATTCGTGAATTCTTCTGACCTCTTGGGTAAAACGAAAACGCAAAAAAACCCAAAAAACGGACCAACTAATTATGATCAAGAGCGATTGAGCTGTATTGATTGACCTCCCTCTATTCCTCACTCCGTCCATTCCACTATAGGAATAACGCTGATTGATTAGGTGAGGCGGCGGAATTCCCTCACAAATGACTCAATTTGGGCCTTTATTGGGGGGGCACGTCAGAGCAGGGTCACTGGTTATTAACTTAGCCCGGCAGAGAGAGCAGCCAGAGCAGGCCCGGGCTGGAACAGTTCAGAGAAGCAGCCATTAAACTCAATTTGTAAGCCAATCTTCATCTGTGACATTGGCCTGACTCATCTTTCTCCAGGGACCCGTGCTCCCTTTCCTCTTTTCTTCATGCCTCTTTTCACAGGGTTTTGTAACAAATGCAGTGGGACGAGGCCTGAGCCGGCCTTTGCAAAACCTCTCTCTTCTCAAAATGCCGGGTCGCGACTGTTACTCTCTTGTGCGAAACAGGCAGCTTACATGACTCAGTCACTCATAATTGCCATCTGAGCACCAGTAATACATCACGGGCATGAACAGAAGCCCGACACCCCATCAATTACGGTAATATATATGTTGAGAAAGTACACATGTAGTCAGATGGTGTGGAATGTTACACCATGCATGGTAAACCAGCCTTGTGCTTATTTGGAATGAGAAGGAATTAAAAATGACTGTGGCCTACTAAGCTTGTGCGAGTTCTTTTTGGGCTCGTCAATAGCTCCCTTGTCCCAAAGTTCAGACATGCGGTTTTGTTTAATGTGTGCGTGTTCATGTGTGTTACGGCAAGTGACCAAACGTGCCCTATTTCTCTGTTAGACCACTCTGAACACAAACTCAGTACCCTCTTCCGCTCAACGCCATTTCGGAGCAGTATTAGGCTGAGTATGTATCCCTCAGTGTCATGCATTAGTGGCATTAGAACACACTGGTAAGAAAGAAAATCCGGGAATCACATTCAGATCATGAGAATGTCCACAATTAGCTGTCCCATGAAGATATAAGTCCTCATGTAGATGCGTATCCACACGCTCATGGACTTAATATGTGCACTTTTGCTAAACTCAGACGCACGTCTCAGAAGTGTGTACATAAGTGAAACCACAAACCGCAACCGTGGACTTTGAGACAGGCTGTGTTTGTCCAGATAGAGCAGGTGGAGTCGGCCCCTGCCCTGTTCCTTAATTACACCCTAGTCTGCAGCTGTCAGCTGTCCAGTGCATTATTAAGGGTCTAGTTGCATCCTGCTAACCTTGCAAGACCCATGAAGTTATAATGACAGCACATTACCAAATTGTAACCTGTTGTTTGTGTTTGCGTGATCATGGTTGAATTATCACTTGTGAAAGGTGACAGTGTTCTGCAAAAAGACGGTCTGATCCTCGGCTTTCATGTGATATATTAAGACATTCTCGCGGGTTCTGCATTATAAGTTTTTTGCTTGAATTTTACCACTTGTGTTTTTCAGCCATCAGCCTGTCTTTACTCACTCTAAGACAGGATTCAGGCAAAAATAGTCAATTATAGTTAAACACTACTGACTTATTTTCTTCTGTATTCACTTCTGTTTTGTATGCAGAGTTCTAATGCTCTCCCACTGACTTGTACAGAGAACATCTAATTAGCTTAACCCTTTGCATGATACAACTCAGTACCTGTGTAAACAGCAGACACACTGGCTGCAGTGTCTCTGAATCTGCTCCTTAGAATCAGCATTACCTGCCTAGTGGCTCTTCTGTGTGCCCAATGAGGAGACTCCGTGTCTAGGTACAGGAGTGCAGCCCCCCTCCCGCACTGGTGCAGAAGGTCTCCAGGGCTTCTTCGCTCTTTGTACTGGAGCATAATGTGCCTCGGGGCAGGGCAGTGTGCATTTCAACGGCTCATTCGATCTGAGCTCTATAAGCCCATAGACGATGCAGAGTTAAGTGCTGTCCGTCAACCACACACTCCACCTTTCAGTCTCTGCAGAGAGAGCAGAATAGATAGTTGTTATTGTAGATTTTATAGATTATCGGAGCTGTGTGTGTGTGTGTGTGTTTCAACTAAGTGAGTTAGGTAAATGGAGACGTCAGTGAAAAAGAAGTAAAGGCAGGAAAAGAGGACAGAATAAGACAATTAAAGACTGGGGGTGCTGGGTTTAGTGCAGACTGAGGATATTTTTGGACTCTGGCAATATGTGAAAATTGATCTTTCTCATTTCTTTTTTTGGAGCTCAACCTAAAAAATGGGGGGAAGAGTTTGCTTGCTCATGCTTTGTATTTTTGAGCGGCTAGAGCAGTGGTTATGAAACCGTCCTCCTGGAGATCTACTTTCCGGACGTATTAGGCTCCAGACTGCATCTAATACGATGCTGTTGGAATTAGGCTTCTCAGGAAGGCAGATCTCCAGGACCAGGGTTGGTGACCACTGAGCTAGAGCTGATCCTGAAATTTTGATCCAGACTCAATTATACCTTTTGAACTCTCTGCCAGAGTAAAATCCTTCGATCTGAGCTCTATAAGCCCATAGACGATGCAGAGTTAAGTGCTGTCCGTCAACCACACACTCCACCTTTCAGTCTCTGCAGAGAGAGCAGAATAGGTCGTTGTTATTGTAGATTTTTTTAGAATATCGGAGCTGTGTGTGTTTGTTTCGACTAAGCGAGTTAGGTAAGTGGAGTTGTAAATGAGGTAAAGGCAGGACAGAATAAGACAAGTAAAGTCTGGGGGAGCTGGGTTTAGTGCAGGGTATTTTTGGATTCTTGCAATATGTGAAAATTGATCTCTCTCATTTCTTTTTTTGGAGCTCAACCTGAAAAAAAGAAGGAAGAGTGTGCTCATGCATTGTATTTTAGAGCTGCTAAAGTGGCTACAGTAGATACCAACCCTCCTCCTGCTGCTGGAGCTGGACTCCTCAGTAAGGTAGATCTTCAGGACCAGGGTTGGTGACCGCTAAGCTAGAGCTTTAATTGGTTCTGAAGTTTTTATCCAAACCCAAATGTTTGAACACTCAGTAAAATGCCACAGTAAAATCTAATCCCAAAGCACACTCTGAATTTGGAACTTAAATCTATAACATGCAGCAACAGCTCTGAATCTGTCATTGTGGTGCAAACTGTCTAGCTCAAGGCCAAATCAGCCAGAACTCGGCATCGGCTCATTCGATCTGAGCTCAATAAGCCCATCGACGATGAGGAGGTAAGTCCTGTCCGTCAATCCTCTACTTTCCTGCTGCATTTAGCTCTAAACTGCATCTAACATGCTGCCCCCCCACCTTACCCATTGCTCCAGCTAATCAGGACAGTCTGGACTTCTGAAGAAGTTCATTAGACAGAGCAGGTGCTGCAGACTGTGGCTGGAACTAGACTTGTGAGGAAGGTAGATCTCTAGGACCAGGGTTGGTGACCATTGAGTTAGAGCTTTAACTGATCCAAACCCAAATGTACCTTTTGAACACTCTGCCAACCTCAGTGAAACCTAACCCCAGAGCACACTTTTAATCTGAAGCTTAAATCAAGAAAAATTGACTGTAGCCTAATAAAATTCTTCCTGACATGTTTTCTCACCAAGAATAGGGCAGTGCAACATGCAGAGGCGGCTCTGAATCTGCCATTGTTGTGCAAACTGTCTAGCTTAAAGCCAAACAGGGCCTCTGGAGCTAAGCATTGCCTGATGCTGTTGTCTAGAACAGAGGTCCCCAACCACCAGGCTGTGGACTGGTATTGGTGAGTCATTTTGTACTGGGCCGCACAGAAAGTTTCATTGATTATCAGAGTCTGATTATCGCGGGTCACGCAATACGGTACATCAAAAATTTAGCCCACAAACTAGCAAACATGAGTAGGAAATAAAAGCACTTTGTTTTTAGTTGTATCTATACTGGTCCATGATAATATTCTTTTATATGGAACTGGTCCATGGCGCAAATAAGGTTGAAGACCGCTGGTCTAGAAGAACGGATATTGTAGATGGAACGCAAGGAAGCAGAAGTGCAGCAAGTGGATGGCAAGCTAGGCTTAAAGCTAACCCTTCCCAGCCAGCTTTCCCACACGTCTTCTGGCAAATGGGCTCTTGGATTATAAAATGAGGGCCAGTCTGTCCTGAGCCATCATAACAGCAAAGTATGGTATAGGCCACAAAACACACACAGAGCATGTGGCAGGACATCACCAACTACAGGACATCTACACCTGCTTGTGATTCAGATGTGCTAAATGATTTTTACACACGGTTTGAGGCATTTAACGATTTGGCAGTGAGAAAGACCACCAACGATCAGGTGCTCTGCCTGACCATGGCTGATGTGAGAAAAGCTCTGTTCAGAGTTAACCCACAAATGGCCATCGGACCAGAAAACGTACCTGACCGAGTGCCCAGACGACGTTGGCAGATGTTCAGTATGTCTCTGTGTACCACTGTTCTACCAACCTGCTTCAAAGGCACCACCGTTGTCTCTGTGTTCAAGAGAAACTTTACAGTGACTGCTGTCTTGTCACACTCACACCCAACATCATGAAGTTCTCATCATGAGGCACATTGAGAATCAACCATCACCCTCACTGGACCCTCTGCAGACCCTTTGCGAACGATCCCACTCTGGAGGAGGGACAATTTCTGGTGAATCACACTTCGTGATGTATATGAGAATGCTGTTCACAGACTTTAGGTCAGCATTCAACACCATCACCCTCAGCATCAGATCTGAGTAGGAAAGCTGAGTCTGCTGGACTGGAATACGTCCCACTGCAACTGGGTCCTGGACTTCCTGCCTGAGAGACCTCAGTCAGTCAGGATCCTCCAGCATCACCACACTGATCTTGGGGGGCAGTCACTCATGCAGCTGACGCATTAATGTGTGGCAGTGGACACCCTGAACCACATAATCAGGTTCACCGATGACCCAACCGTGGTGGCTTTAATCAGTGGGAACGATGAGGCAGTGGGAATGACGTAGCGAGGGCTCCTTGATGGTTGTTGACTTCAGGAGACTCTGGAGGAGTGACAATTTCTCCTCTGATGTGGTGAATCACACTTCATGATCTGGCAGAGTTTTGCGGATGCCTGGAGAACAGTATCCAATGAACTGCACTGTGCCAAAAGTAAAGTTTGCTGGAGTAGGGATAAGGGGCTGGGGCTGTTTAGAAACATAGCATACAAAGACATTTCAGACAATCATATGCTTCCAATTTTGTAGCAACAGTTTGTGTAAGGCCTTTTTTTGTCCAGCATGACTGTGTCCTGTGCATAAAGTGATGTTCATACAGACATGTGTTTGGTGTGGGGGGACTCCAGTGGCCCGCACAGAGCCCTGACCTCATTGATTTTTAGCCAGCATGTATGATGGTCAGGTGTCTACATAACTTTGGCCATATGGTGTATTTCAAGCTGTACAGTATTGTGTATGCATGAATGAACGAGTGCAAGATTACAAACTTTCTAGATTAACCTGAGCGGACCTGGTCCCGATTCAACAGTGAAGACGGAAAGCATGCGCACCCTCATCAAGAACAGACATTCGCATCATATACACACCATATCACTCTGCAGAATCAAACAGTCTGATTCTGCATCATTCAGAATCCTGCTGTTCTTGATCATTACCAACCGCAGCAGTATTCCAGTCAGTGCAGTGATTAAGGGCCGCAAACGCTTTGCAGCCAAAGTACCGATAGGACTCGTCTGGCTTTTTTTCTGCAGCTCACTCACCTCTGACTGCTCTGGAACAATGCAAAGCAGAGTTAAGTGTGCTCTGGTGGACACATTAAGACCGTTTTACTCTTTGTGATGCAATACAGAAAGTGCTGTCAATGAAACGTTCATGATTTTTTTTCCTGCCCTCCTCGCCCATAAGCTCGTAAAATGACTCATAAATGTTCGGAGTTTTATTCGCACGACCTCTCCTTCAACTTTTGATCGTCTCCGTTTTCTTGCTTTCATAAACGATGGGTGCTTTTGAGGAGGCTGACAGTTCATTGGCTGACCTCACGCTAATAAAGTTGCACACGACAGACTGTAGAGACTGACCTGCGTGAATGAGCTCGCCCTGTATTGGTCAAACCCTGAAAGTGAAAATGAATCTGGATTGGCTGACAGCTATTTGATTTGGCTTCGGAGGCTCAGTCATAGCTGACCCACACCTCTGGACACTGTTCCAGCGAGAGAGAGTGAAAGAAAGAGAGAGACGGCGTTCCCATTTTCACGGTTTTTGACTGTTGATTGGCTCCACATGTTTGGCTTGGGTAACATGCGAGGAGAGGAAGACTGATCCCAACAGAACATAGTTGGGCATGGCTACTAAAACTTTCTAGCATTCACACACACACACACCACACACACACACAGACACACAGACATCTGCCTCTTTCTTTTTTTCATTCACTTGCTCATTCCACGCAAACTGCTTCACTCTGATTTATTTGTAATCTTTGAGCATTCAGATCCATCCCCACGAACACACACACATAGATCTACACATACACATAGTATGCAAAACTGGAGGCACCCCCTGTTATATTACCCTGCTCTCTTGATTGCTCAGGTTTTATTTGGCACTTTAAGCATACTTAGGACTGTGTTCACTCCTTCAAAACTCTTCACACAGAACTTTTTACCAACATGTAGCTCAGCACAGCGGGTCATCTCACATCCAAAGTGAACTAAAACCACAATGACATACAATAACACAACCCTCAAACCACAATAACACAGTTCCCAGAGTCAACTCTTCTGACCAGAACACCAGGGACGCTTCTCTTTCTTCAAGAATACGTCCTCATCCAGAACACAGAAACACACTGAAAAACACCAACATCAGGCAGCACTGCAACACTTTTATTATAAAACAGGTATAAAAAGCTTAATTCATGTACAGTAAAATTCATTTTCCTGTAGTGAAAAGATCCCTTTTTACTACATACAATGTACTACATTATTTTTACACAAATGATTCAAAAATGTAGATTTTTGGCACAGAATGATTCTAGAGATAACAAAATAATACTCAAGTTTCCCCACTACCCAAGCCACCTCCTCAAGTGTTGATGTGAGCACATATATATATATATATATATAAAAAAAAAAAAAAAAAAAAAAAAAAAAAAAAATATATATATATATATATATATATATATATATGGGTTCTTGTTGCACTGCATGTTGCATTTTTACTTGTAAATGATACTTCAGATACACGGTACTTTGGTAAGAAACAGATGGAATTTACATTTAGAATCAGAATCAGAATCAGAAAACCAATCCCGGAAATTGCTTAAGTTACATCTGCACAGATACACAGAGACAAGAACAATATAAAATATAATGCATCTAAATAAATGCAACAAAAACTCCATAAATGCTTAATATGGAACATGGAACTATGCTATATGCACAAATGCTGGGTACAAATACCACAGAAAAGTCACTTGCAGTTAAGTAAATTACTAGTAACACAAATAATGGTTAGGAGTATGTTAATGCACATAGTAGTGTTCAGCAGTAAATAAGTGATATTGACACAAGTAGGGATATTTCCCATGGTCAGAACAGAACACTACAAAGACGCCTTAAAGGACCAAACCAAAGGAAAAGGTGATAACAGCAGCACTAAAATCTGTGGTATAAATCATTTATGGTGTTAGTGCTTTATAACGTGTTAACACTCATCTGGAAATATGATTGGTCAAGAAGGTCACAACACACAGTAAACAGTGTTATGGTTGCGGGGCCTGTAGTCATGTTGCAGCCTTCTGCATTGTTTGTACTGCAAAAAGCAATATCACGATATTAAACAGACAATATATCACGCAGGCGACTCTTCATGTGTGAAAGATCGGTTTGCTGTAACAGTCTTACAGTGTTTAGCCATTTTGGCTTTCGTGCCTGAGAATACCGCAGTTTCAGCTAAGAGACCCCCAAAACGTGGGCTGGTGGGTTATTTATGGACTCATGGAGTGGAGCCCAGGCTGAGATGAAGATTTTGTTGAGTGTACTGATGTAAGGCTGACCTGTGGCCTACTGTGAGCGGCTCATTTATCAGCGTTAGTGTGAGGGCAGGGCCTTGGTGCAGTGGAGGATTGCTACACTCAGTGTTCTGTGCTTATCTCTGCTGTGTATAATGGGCCGAATACAGAGAGGAGAAGGTGGGCCGGTCTCCTGACGGCCATGCTAATTCATGCAGAACACACACTCTCCCCTAATTCAGCCGTTTCCTCTTCTCATTTGGGTTCTCCCCCCCTTTCTTTCTCTTTCTCTATCTCTCACTCACTCTCCCTCTACCTGTCTCACTCACTCTCCCTCTACCCGTCTCTCTCACTCTCCCTCTACCCGTCTTACTCACTCTCCCTCTACCTGTCTCACTCACTCTCCCTCTACCTGTCTCACTCACTCTCCCTCTACCTGTCTCACTCACTCTCCCTCTACCCATCTCTCTCACTCTCCCTCTACCTGTCTCACTCACTCTCCCTCTACCCGTCTCTCTCACTCTCCCTCTACCCGTCTCACTCACTCTCCCTCTACCCGTCTCACTCACTCTCCCTCTACCCGTCTCACTCACTCTCCCTCTACCCATCTCACTCACTCTCCCTCTCCCCGCCTCACTCACTCTCCCTCTGCCTGTCTCACTGACTCTCCCTCTCCCCGTCTCACTCACTCTCCCTCTACCTGTCTCACTCACTCTCCCTCTACCCGTCTCACTCACTCTCCCTCTACCTGTCTCACTCACTCTCCCTCTCCCCGTCTCACTCACTCTCCCTCTACCCGTCTCTCTCACTCTCCCTCTACCCTTCTCACTCACTCTCCCTCTACACGTCTCTCTCACTCTCCCTCTACCCGTCTCACTCACTCTCCCTCTACCCGCCTCACACTCACTTTCTCGCCTTCTTCCCCTCTTTCTGTCTTTTTCTCTCATCTCATTTTCTCTCTTTCTCTCTATCTTCTCGCTCTTTCTTTCTGCCTCGTTCTCTCTTTCCCTCTCACCCTCTCTCTCCCTCTCTCTCTCTACCTGTCTCACTGTTACTTTCTCACCTTCTTCCAACTCTTTGTCTTTCTCTTCTTTAATTCTGACTTTTTCTCTCTTCTCCTCTCTCTCTCTCTCTCTCTCTCTCTCTCACACACACATCCTTTCTGTTTTTCCTTCTCTATCACTCTCTCTTTCTCATTCTGTCTACCTTTTTCTCTCTCCAATATCTTTTTCTCTTCATTTCAGCCTTTCTCTCTCTCTCTCTCTCTCTCTCTCTGTCTCTCTCTCTCTCTCTCTCTCTG
>JBBIGA010000027.1:8031743-8042390 GCA_037576975.1 Alestes dentex | reverse complement strand
TATATAATATTTGTTTTTTGTTTTTTGTTTTTTTTTTCATTTTTGCCAAACTATTCCTTTAAGGCATGAAATCTGCTTGGTTTAGATTTTGGCCACAGGTCAATGCGTTTCATATAAAACATTCATGAAGGACCATTTTTGCATATAAGACATATGAGTGTGAAGATTTTAAGTCAAGTCAAGTTGGCTTTTATTGTCATCCATTCATACACACAGTATATTATTGAACCAAACTATGTTTCTTACAGTCCCCAGTGCACAGACAGCACAAACAGAACATACAGCATGAGTACAGAAAGTAAAATAAGACAGTGTAACAAGTAACAGTGCAACAAACACTCATTTAGGAGGACAGCAGGGGATATACTTGGAGGCAGAGAGCAGCAGATATATATTGAGGTAGTGCAGAGCGGTGCAAAGACGCCAAAGATGTGCAAGACTGTACTGTATGGACGTTCAGTGTTTATGTGCAAAAAAAAAAAAAAAATGTAAAGGTTCCATAGTTGTTGTTTTTTTTTACCCCCTATAAATAATCCAGCCAAGCCAAGGCATTTTGAGAACTTTACTTTTAAGGGCCTGGCAGTTGAAGGGTTCATCAGGAAAGTGGTTCCCCTAAGACATCACTCCAAAGAGCCCATTTTGTATCGTAAGAGTGTAGTAGATTATCTAAATCGACAAATTTGTTCAAACGGACCAGGCCATGCAGACGCAAATGTGATTTTGAGTTTCGTAGCCTGCTGTCTAAATGCAGCCACAGATTGGCTCCATCTCTTTTACAGTCCTATCAGAAGCAGGACAGTGCAGGGATTGTAATGGGCAGATTGCGCAGAAGGCACTCAGGCCGCAGTGTGTAATGTGCGGTTTGGACGAGGGCTGGAGACAGTTCCATCACGCCTGAGTCATGCTCTCCTCAGGCTAAATGCCATTCAGCATTTCATTTGGTCGTGCCCTCCCTCTTTCTGAAGCACATTAGAAGACAGTGAGCCACTTGATGGGACTACGATAGGGACCTTTTAGTTTAAATATCAAATGGAGGCGGCAGTCGAACGCCGCTCAGAAGGAAAAGCAAAAAATTCACATGATTGGCATTTTGGCCGCGGGGGGAGTCCTCTTCTGGAGACAAATTAGATTGTGTTCCTTTTATGTTTGCCTCTCTCTGTATCTCGCTCGCTTTCTCTCCGTCCGTCTTTTCCAGAGCCTCTGGGTGTGCTGGCCTCAGATCTGAGAGATTAAAAAGTCATTACACAAATAAATAAATATCAGTAGTAGGTTTTAAAAAGCCCCTCGGTTTTTTGGAGCGGAAGAGCAGTGACGATACTCTGTGACCTTTCCTCAGAGGAGCGCACGCTTTTGATAACAGAACAAAAATTTTTGGTTTGAGCAGGGGCCAGTAGAACGTTTCCGGCTGTCTGGATGATGTCTGTGATGTCGGAGCCCAAGCCTGTTTGCACTGTGCTCTGTTGCATTGGTCACTAAGTGAATTTGTTTTCCCAACTGTGGTCCATTTTAGTGCTGCAACAAATTGTTGCTTAATCTTTGTCCCCGTATAAAGCATGGTCAGTCTACGCATCATTTTACGCATCATTTTCGCCAGTTTACGCATCATTTCCTCAAAAACAGAAGTGCCCTATAATATTATAATATCCATGTCATATAGACTGCGATACACTTGTAGTCGGGCAAATGCTGGGGAAATGCAGCTTTTGTTTTTTTTTCATTGTGCATCACATTTTGCTTGTCGTGCTAATGGGTCCTGTCCCAACCGGCACCAAATTCCCTGCAGCCCCTTAAGGTCTTGCTCTTGATTAAACTGTTTGTTTGTTTTTCACATAATTTGTTTACCCACAATGACTTAGTATAGATTACAAGCACCGAGTAGCTTTACATGGTAACACAACATGGTAAATTAATATAAACATGCATTATACCTCACACCTGATTATGTTCTTCTTTCCCATGTTGGTCAGGCAGCTGTAAAAACACCCAGTGGGAAACCCTCAGGGCCCTGTAGGCCTTCAGAGAAACTAAAAACAAAGTCTGTAACTTTTAGTTCATACACTGTCAATCTCCCATTGGCGCTGGACTGACACAATAGATTAACTGCCACCATAATTGAAAAGTGACAGGAGTTAATCAATCTTTTTTTTTTTTCTTCTTCCACTTACAATGTTTGGAACCAGTTTCATGAGAAATATCACTCGAAGCCTTCTGGGAGTCTTAGATACGCCACTGAATGTGAATATGAGTGTAATCAGGTTTCAGTCAGTTGTTAGAAATGGAAAATAGTGGCGGCAGCTTTGTAATTATAATGTTATAATATCTTTTCCTAACTGGAAATGTTCATGTTTCCTTTAAAACAGCCAAAGATGTTAATGTGCACCAGTGTTAGCTTAATGCTGACTAGAAGAAATGAGCATTATCTTGGTTCATTACATTTTTGACATTTATGGCTCAAACTGAAGCAGAAGCTCACTGTTCAGCACTGACTATATCTGTCCGCCATGACTGGGGCTGTTCTTTGAGTAAGAGATGTTGAGTCTGGATTTGGTGGCCAATGAGTTCAGGTAAGGCACCTGTGAGCAACCAAATGAGAAACGGGACCTCACACTCCTCATGGGCACGGATGAATGAGGACTTCAACACTGCAGGTGCACCAGTTGGAACTCTGAAAAATGGCCAAGCAGTGACTGGGATAAAGTGAGGGGAAACTTCCAAAGCCTAACGATTACACGGTTATTCAAGTAATAATCAATAGACTGACTAAATATAGAAATAATTGTTACTTGCAGCTCTAGTCCATTTGTACCTGTATACATATATTTCTTATTTTTGATACAGTTGCAGTACTGTTGTTTTCCATTCATATGAAGCCCCTTAGAGTTCTCTGCACTGTATCATAGCGCGTTTGCTTCTCTGAGGCTGGCTACTGAAAGCCAGGCTAATGATGCTCCTGCAGAGCTTCGTCTTTGCCCTGCTATGTTCGGCAGGCTGAGCTCAAAGGGCAGACGGTGCAGTGCTTCCACTGCAGCTTTCTCTCTGCTATTAGATCTCCCACACATGGAACAAAGACATCTGGCCGAGGTACTAAATGTATATTTAGTCTCAGTAATGGACCATGCCCATCACATAACAGCATGCAGTTGTTATTGACCCGCCGGAGCCCTTCCTTTTTCATCTCTGCTCTTCTCCCTCTCCTGTCCTGTAGGCAGCCGGGCGTGCAGACAGAGCTGCAACCCGATCCAGCCTGGCTGGTATTGAGCCAGAGTGCAGACATCTCTTTCCTCGTCTTCTCCTCATCATCTCTCCTCTCTTCTCCTCTCTCTCTCTCTCTCTCGCTCTCTCTCTCTCTCTCTCTCTCTCTCTCTCTCTCTCTCTCTCTCTTTTTCTCTCTCTCTCTCTCTTTCTCTCTCTCTCTCTCTTTCTCTCTCTCTCCCTCTCTCTCTCTTGCTCACTCTCTCTCTTTCACTGTCACTTTCTCTCTCTCTCTTTCTCACTTTCTCTCTCTATCATTTTCTCTCTCTCTCACTCTCTCTCTCTCTCTCTCTCTCTCTCTCCATCCTCTCTTCCTCTCCATTTCTCATATCCATGCTCTCCTCCTGCTGTATCGTCACCAGCATGGAGGCCCTATTGATCCCAATCCTTTAAGTGTTGCCATAAATTTCTTCCTCATTACTGTGAGCAACTTGGCCCCCGTCCTTAGCATGACTCACAAAGGACAGCCACCCGACTGATGCACACACACACACACACACACACACACACACACACACACACACACACACACATACACCGTTGAGTGTTCATGTAACATCTCCGCTGGTCCATTTTCCCCATACACACCCCTCCTTTCCCACTTCTCATACCGCGTTTCTCACTACTTGCCACACATATAGCTTCTGAGTAGCTTTTGAGCTTCTGAGTACCTTTAAAGGGTGGATTGAGTTTGCTTTAATGGAATTACCATCATACCTCCCGCCTGTTGCTTTTCTCTTCTCTCCCGCCATCGTTAATGTTATTAGCAGTGAACGGAGTGGTATTAGTCTCTGGGCAATAAAGGAGAACGGTTGTGCGAGTGTGTGTTTGTGTGTGTGTTTATTTATAGCCCGGTGTAGCACTTCGATAAAGAATTTGTTAGAATTTTTGTTTTGGATAAGAAGAGAGTTAGGCTCATTTTTGTTGTCTTACCAGAGCTGTAATTTTGTCTCTCCCATTGTTTTTACTGTGACCCACTGAACCGACCTCTTGAAAGGAAGAGCGGGTGCAGTTGTTTTTGGTGCTTGACCTCTGCTGACCTTACCATTGTAGCATCACCAGAACCGACCTATCCAGAATGTTTTCCAGAACACCCATCAAGTGAATGAGAAACTGTAGAACAATTGATCGGAGCCCCAACCAATGCATTTTATGCATTTTAAGCATCCTGATATATTTCTTGATCTGATGAGCTCCATTGATCATTTTTACCACCTGCATTAACAGGAAGAGTTTTAGTTACAATGCCTAAACGCAGAGTGCATTGTTTATTTATTGTATAATTCAAAGTGATTTTTTGTTTTATTTGTGTGTGAAGGGTCACATTGTTAAAATAGATTCGGCGTTGTGTTTTTACTGTGTTAAATGATTTTAATTTAATTGTTGTTGTTAAATGGAGCCAAAACTCCAATGTTATTCTTACAGGAAGAGGGAATTTGAGTATTTTTATTACAATGCCTACAGTTCGAGTGCGTTATGGTAGCTCCTCTTCCACCCTCACTCATAAAGATTCGAGACACCCTGATAGTACCAACATGTCATGGATTACTGACATAAGTTCTCATGTGAAATGTCGGGGCAGGGGTGCATCACAACAAAAACACTCCCAAGGGAAACAAAGTGATTAGTAAACATTCAGAGACGAGCAAGTGAGTGTGCAATGCAGTATGGAGAGCCTATCAAATGGTAATGGACAAAACTGGCCACTCTTTGGACAATGGAGGAACCAAGACGAGCTTCTAGCTAATTTCCATCTATAATATCGTGCTGTAAAGCATCACTTAATGTAATAATGCTAATTATAACCATACTGTCCAACACACACACACACACACACACACACACACACACACTGAGAGTGTGTGTGTGTGAGTGCTACCCTTTTGAATATATTGTCTTGTTGGCAGATTTGAATGGTAATGTAATTAAACATGCAGAAGACGAACGTTTTGGAAATTTATGGTGTAAAATCATGAAAAGTAATTTCCCTCATGGCACCAACACACACCCACGGCATCGCCACCACGCAGTTACCTGATTAAACCCACAGATATATTTCCACCTCTTTCCTGCTGGAAAATTGAATGAGCTTGGGGTGGGGCAAAGATGCACTCCAATATAGAGACCCTGTGGCCTCATGGGATTTGTAGTTAATTACTACAGTCTTGATTGATGACTTGCTCCCGGAATTTCAAATTAAAAGACCAAAAGAGGGAACGTGCATGGCAAGACAGAGTGGTCCAGTGGTAAACCTCAATGTTTAGATCTGTTTCTGAATGCAGTGGAATGGAGTCATAACTTACGCTGATTGTGCTGTGTGAACTTGAGATTATCAGAAGAGCACCTGGGGAACTGAGTCATTTGGCCCATCATTAGGGAACGCTTTTACTCAATTTATGGATCTTTTTAGTGAAATAATTCATATATGATTATAAGGTGAGTGTGTTGTGTTGAGAAGGTGCACCTGTTCTTCTTGCTGGAAGGCGTTAGTGACTTTCGCAGACTAAACACGGCTCTTCTGTCTCACTGGATGTGCAGTAATGACTCTGTTAAGATTCCTACCTCATCAGAATGTTCCTGGGAGGAGTAAATATTTAAAGACCAGCCAGGGAATGTGGCAGGAGGAGAGGGCTTGATCTCTTTATAGGCTGCGACGGTTTGGAGCCTGGGAACTGCTACCATGGGGCTTTTGTTTACTTGCTGGTTCACAAAATGTTGCCATTTTACAGGTCACTCAGCATTGATGGTTCTTGTAAATGTGTGTGATGAGGTGCTTTTCAACCTTGATTCAACTACTTACTCTTTTAGGCCGGTGCCCTCTAATTGGACTAGCCCACTGGTCAGTGTTCATGATCTTTGAATGTGTTGTCAGTTGTGTAAAGCAATGCTTTGCAGATTATATCTAATACTTTACTGAAGGTCAGTGTTCAAAAGACTAAATCAGTCAAGATAACTGCCTATATAGGTTATCACAGCTTAGCCAACAGGTATGGTATAAGTTACCAGATATATAGCAGTGATCTGTATAACGTACAGGTTATGGGGACGCTGGCAAGACTGACGCCGCTCCGTCTGGCATGTTTTTATTTAACTTTTTTTTTAAAATTATGATCTACTGTAGATATTCATCCGATCAATGTATAGTATTGTTTAGTCTATATATTTTACTATTATTTTCACTATTTTTCTCGTGGCTACCATGGCTAGACCAAAAGAAGGCATCCAGGATGCAACTGGCCACAAAGGCTGCTTGCAAGAGCGCTCCAGCCACTGGCAGCGTGAAGAAATCTCACCGTTACAGGCCCGGTACCGTGGCTCTGAGAGAGAACCGCTGTTACCAGCGCCCTTCCAGCGCCTGGTGCGTGAGATCGCTCAGGACTTCAAGACTGATCTCCGCCTCCAGGGCTCCGTCGTGGCCCTGCAGGAAGCCAGCGAGTCTTACTGGGTGGGTCTGTTTGAGGACACGAACCTGTGTGCCATCCACGGCAAGAGAGTCACCATCATGCCTAAAGATCTTCAGCTGGCCCGCCGTACCCACGGAGAACGGCTTAAACTAACTGTGCTCATGGTCCCCAATGCTCCGGCTGTCGCGCACGGGGTTCTTGCTGTGGACGTCCTGTTATCTTATTTTCTTATTTTCTCTGTCTGTACGCACTTTGAGATTTTTTTGTAAAATGTGAAGTGCTATATAAATAAAATGTATTATTATTATTATTATTATTATAACATACGGGGGTCCTCGAGTTACGTCACACAGCCGTTCCTACGACAGTGATGTAACCCGAATTTTGGTGTACGTCGAAACACACCCTAGCACTTACCCATCCTAACACAGATGTAACATCATAATCTAGACCAGAAAAACACAACTAAACCACAGAAAAAGCACATAAAAATACTGTACTTGTACTTTTAACAGTCCAAAATGGTGTAGGTAAGTGTACTGGGGGATACCAGCTCCCTCACTCATACGCCACATTACTGCATTTTCTGTGTATTCTATGTATTCTTCTATGTAGACTGCTGTTACCTGAGGATCCCCTGTAGTTTACTTTCATTGCGAAATGTAAATGTAAGTGCAGTAAAAACATCTCAAAAATACATATTGAGAAATTAAAGCTTGTACTTAAGGTAAATGAGTCCAAGTTGAACTGAAATTCAGTCAGTCTGACCATAAAGAATAGACCATAAGAAGTTTTTTGCATACATTTTCCAGCCATAGAATTTCCAAATGTGCTTTTTCTGTCCTTGGAGGCTTCAGTTCCTTTCAGCACAGTTGACGCACTCTTTTGACCTTATCGTTCCTGTTGATGTTACGACCCAAAGAAGCAATAAAACAGACACGACCAGTGAGAACCAAAGTGAATAATTCTGCTTTCTCAATCTGTTTGACATGGCATTTCACAGAAGCCCCTGCTGTGCTACATGTCTGTTAGACTTTAACACTTCCTCCAACTCTCTGCATGGATGCTAGCCTTTGCCATTGATTTACACCAGTAAAAACTTACCATTAAGGAGCCAACTGTTTGGTTTCATCATTCAAGTTTCATTGCATGCTTGCGCTTGTTGACTGAAATTGAAATATGTTCCATCAAAATTGGAGATTTGCACTTAATTTAATATGCTGCTGGAAAAGTTCCTCAGAAATGACTTTTCTTCTCCTTAAGTGGTTTACAGCTTTCATGTGAAATCCAAGAACAGGCAGAAGTTTAACGTATGCAATGCCTTTCATAATCACAAGGTCACTTTACAATTAGTAGAATAAATGACAAGAAAAAACGACTGTATTTTATTCATGTAACCAGTGGGAAATCCCCAGGGCCTTCTTTCTTCCTACAGTATCTCAGTAGAAACAGCCGAGCCAGTCTTTCCATTGATGAGGGCTTCAGGCGCTTACAGAGCCCTGCTGGTGACGTCCCTTCTTCAGAAAAATACCTTACTAAGGTGTGGGAATGGGAATGAGACATTGTGAGAGTTACATCCTGGCCTCAAATGCCGTTCCCATGTCTTAGTAAGCTGCATCAGCAGGGCTCCGTAGGAGATGGATTTGATGAATTACCAGCACAGTTAGGAAGTGGAAGAAGAATCAACCAGTCGCATTTTGATTTCCAAAGGGTGGCACCAATTTGGTAAAAAAAAATAAATAAAATCTCTCGAGGTTTGGGCTGCCAGAGGTGAGCTAAAGTTCTGATTTGCCTCAATAGTACTCCAAACCCAACACCCACCCAATGAAAGAACAAATCATGCTGTATAACATGTCAAATTATTATTTTCCTTTATGTTTCTTTCCTGACTATGAATATAAGCTATAAACCATAACATTATAAAAATATAACAAAAGACATTTCAGTCTAGATTGTATTTTATGTATTTATTTGATCATTTCTGTTACAAGCTTAAAAAAAAAAACACGTGACATGTCTTTTACAAGCTCAAACGTGTTTCAGTCTTAACTGAATAACTAAGAGCAAATAGCACTATCATAGAGGTTATACTTCTTACTTATTGACCAGGTTTTGAGATTTATTGATTAAATGTAGACATTTTAATCCTGTATTTTCAAAGCACCCATATTTTCAGCCATTGTTTATGCAGAAGTTGATCTAGTTGATGCCTCCAACCAGATTCAAACCAAGTTTTGTTCGGGTCCATGATTTCCTAACTGCTGCCACCACCATGACACCATTCACTCCATGACAAGGTTGTTTTGATATTACATTCATCACAACGTCATCGTGTACATTTCATGCCTGATTCCTCTACAAGACTCTGTCTTTAGCATCTTTACTAAAATTGCAGAGTGGTCTTAAATCAGTGCGTAAAATTTCTGTTTTTACACTAGAAAGTGAAAAAAAATTGAGTGAAATGTTCAAATGGATGAGGCTCTTTTAATACTTAAACGTATGAATATGTACTTAATGAACTTTAATTCATTCCATATTAATAAACTGAGCAAATGCAAAGTGACTGGCTCGTTTTTTTGTTTGTTTTTTCTTGCGCATACATTCAAAATTCACTGCAACTTAAGTTAACTAATGGTGACGAGCTCCTACAGCCATTACCAATAAGTTCAACCCAGGGACACACAGAACACACACACACACACACACAAGGGAAGGTAGGCCAGGGGGATGTCAGAACACAGAGGGTGAGTAAAAGGGTAAGACACATTCCGTATGCAAATAGATGGTGCCAGGAGCCAAAAGGAAATGTGAGTTTTATTCAGCCCAGGCTGCACTGACCATACAAATACTCATCAAGTGAAGATAATGAGGCACCGCCTTACTGAAACAATGCTGCCGACTAACCATGCATTTGCTGAGTGACATGAAGGAGGGGCAAATGATTCAAACCAAAAACAGAGCAATTTCAGTTTTGGGGGGTAGTTTTACCACCCTAACCTGCTGCAGTGGTCGTAATTTTATTACAGCGTCCTTAATAGTGTCCTCCCCCTCCTCCATCCAGCCATTCTCTCAACAACACACTGCTCCAGGCGGTGGGAAATGTCAAAGCTTTTATTCACAAGCTTTAAAAGCGTGTGTGTGTGAGCACGTGTGCGTGTGTGTGTTTGTGTGTGCATGAGGCTGTGACTATAACTGTGTCTTTGTATGTCTGTGTGTGTGTGTGTGTGTGTGTGTATGTGTGTGTGAGTATATGCACTTATGCACAGAACAAAAGTTGTATTAAATATATTTGATTCAAATGTGTAACATTTCAACAAGAATATTAAAGTTTTTGTCAATTTTTTCAGTTCACATTTTTCAGTCTTTTTTCTATGTAGTTTATTCGTTTAAAACCAACATGTCTGTTTCAATCAAGATTTGGTGCATTTCCAGTGAATTACACGTCCCCTCTCCCGCTAGCAACCGAGCAAAAGCAGCACTGACCAGGACAGTTCGATTAGATTTTGATTTTTGAAAGAAACAAAAAGAAAACACAAGGGAGCGAGAGAATAGAAAAGAGTCAAGCCAAAGAGGCAGAGATGAGTTGAAAAAGTAGAGCTCACAAGGGTTGCGCGTATTAGAGGGGCCTGCATAGAATGAGGTGGAAAGAGTTGATGGAGAAAGAGAAATATTGGGGTGGGAGAGAGAGAGAGAAAGAGAGAAAGAGAGCGAGAGATCGCACTTCTCCCCAGACTCTTGTAAATCTGACTGAAATCTCTATAGCTTCATCTTGTGTGGCTGACGTGGGCTCTTAAAAAGACTTATTATTGCCTTTAATATTCCTGGCAGAGCAGAGCCTATTCAGCAGCCGCATAATAGCTTACATTTCACACCTAATCAATGCAGGCAGGAGGATATATGGGCTCAACTGTCTGTCTTCCTCTCTCTCTCTCTCTCTCTCTCTCTCTCTCTCTCTCTCTCTCTCTCTCTCTCTCTCTCTCTCTCCCTCTCT
>JBBIGA010000027.1:7986855-8000142 GCA_037576975.1 Alestes dentex | reverse complement strand
AAAATTACGAGCGTGCTCCAAAGCTTCCTTTGCCTGTTAGACGTGGGAATGCTGCAGACCATCAGAGAGTGCACGGTCCATCAAGCCCGCAGAACAGAGCCGGACTGGAAGTTGGCACTTCATGAACTGATGGCATTCATTTCAATTCTGTTGAATTGAATCGACATCCATAGCTGGATAACTGTAGTTATTGTATGTATGTAATTTTACATCCTCTGCCTTGTTACTTTTGTGCTCTGATTAAGCCACGTTCGTGCCCCTGACGGTGATGGTCTTGTTTTTTCCTCTGCTGAGCTTTTGTCCACAGATGAAACACTCAACAAAACCAAATAGCTATGGTAATTGGTTAAAATACAGTTTTGATTCGTCAGTATTAAAAGTAGAATTTCAAATATGTTCCATAGATTGCATGTTCATTTTTACCAGTGGTTTTGTTCATTGGTTTGCTTTGTGGTTCCGATGGAGTCTTACGGGGCCAAGTGTGTTCTCATAATGAGAACACACGTCTGGGGAAAACTTGTTAAACTTTTAGTGCTGGATTGTGGTGAAATTTGCCACGAATAAGAGTATGCCCCCTCTAAAGCCCACCCTGCGGAGGCAGCATGGAGGTTTATGGAAGTTTTGGAGGGACTTTTCATCCATTCTAACTTATGTTATATCTAGAGGTTGCTGCGAGTATCAACATAAGCACCATCACCTTTTACTAAGCTCAATGGATTAGTTTAGAAATGTAATACCCAGTTGGTTTTTACCCTAATAAATCTTTATTTCCACACTCATTCAGCCAAAATGTTCTTTCCCCCAGATGTTTTCATTACAGGATCACATACGGCCCTGTGATAGTAGGCCTAATCATACCTCTGTGACTGCTTATAGTGGATGAGGTACCTACTTAATGCCTATAGATGGGAGTAGCTAAGACTAAATTGCAGTAGGCCCGTAAATCACATAATCACTTGCTATACATTCACCTGTTATGTCATAATTTCTTTTGAACGTTACCCATCATAATCCAACTGTGTCACTGTGATACATCAGAATAGATGACACGTTGTAACTGGTTTTGTAATAAGTAACAAAACATGACACGTCGTCACTGGTATTGAGATGAGTATCGTATTGTGAGCTCATTACCAGTATCCAGCGCTTATGCCAATACTCCTGGAAAGGATGTGTCTAAAAAGAATGTGATCATTCCACATCAGGCACCTGGCTATGATTCTTTCAAATGAAGCGGCATTACCAAGACCTAAAGCTTTTAAGCTCATGATTCTATTCCGTTTTCACCTAACGAGGGCCCTCTCGAGCTAAGCTTGCCCCCTCGACCACCCCACCCCACCCCCTCCCCACAGCAGTTTAACTGCAATCATTACTACATTCAGCGTGCCACACAAACGCCCCATTTTCCCACTAACCCCTCAATCTGTTGTCAATTGTAGGGAGCCATGGAAACGGTTCCGGAATGCAGAGAGCCTTTGAGTTGCGTGGTTCCGTTTTGTGTCTGGATCACTGCAGTGCTGTGCAAGTGCAGCGCTACAACAGTGTGCTGCTGCACCCCATACAATGGCTGTCTATTCACTTATTTTTTTATTTACTTTGGTCTGCCACCATGTGACATCATCGGTATCTCTCCACAGGATCCCTCGTTTAAGTTCAAATAAAGTCTTAAGGGAGGAACGGAATAGTCCTGCCTAAATCCTTTGGCCGTCTTTGTAACTTCCATCATTTTTAGCTGTGTAAAGTTACAAAAGTGTAAATGATGGCAGTATATTAGCCCTTGAAGCATTTGATAAATCAGTGCTATGTTTTGTGTAACATTGCGCATAATCCTATAAGACCACAGATTAAAACTGCCATTCAGTTACTCATAAACACTGACTTCTATAACCTCACTACAAATTAGGGGCCACACAGTCTACTCGACTAATATATACAGTAGTCAACTAGTCACGGGCAGAACGATGGAAAAAAAACCAGCAGTCCATACCCCCGAAGAAACTTTAGAAAACTGTTTTTCAGCTAAACACAAAAAGTACTTTATTGTTGTGAAAATACTACACAATATGAAATGAATTCCTCTGCAAGCTGTGTAAATCCGTCTCCTAAACCTGGCCAGACCTAGGTTTCATGGAGCCCCTGCTTTAACTGTAATTTTTTGTTAAACAATCTACAAAGCAGCCAGTCACAGAGAATTTTGCACAACATGCACGTGGTGTACGGGTCAGCAAAAACATGAGTTTAATTTTGCTACTAACAGATTCCAACGAATCCCTGAATAACTATTTCAGTACAGCAGTTTCAATATTTTCCTTTGCCCCCCCCCCCCCCTTATACCTCACAATGCTCCATCTGCTCCCAGTAGCAAGAAACTAGTAAAATACTTTTCCTCGTTGCACTCTGATGGGTTTTTTTTGGTAATGACAACTTTTGTGTGATCAGTAGAGCAGTAAAAATCAATAGTTGTGCAATTATGAGTCAGCAAATATCTCTGCCCTGCGTTAATTACTTATGTCTGTTGTGGGGTTCAATACTTTCAGTTTGTGTGATGTTCATTTACCCTCATACCATTACACCCCACCACTGCCACACTCTCTTACAGCTTAGAGCACAATAGTGGTCCTGAATGTGGACACATAAAATTTAGTGTGTTATTTTCTGTACACCCGAGGGCTGTTTTCCCCTGATTACAGACGGATGTCCAACCACTAGTCTTAGAATGAAACAGAACTGAATTTGTAAAGCAGCGGTTAGGAAAGACAGAAAGAAATAGCAACAGTTCCCTGTAGAGAAGTGGGCGACAGAGCAATATTAAAAACAGGACCGGAGAAATGAGAAGTGGCAGAGTTAGACAAACAGCAGCAACACAGAGAGAGTGAGGAATATAAGGGGAGCGAGAGAGTGACGGTCGTCGTGACTGCTCTTCATGCAGAATGATGGTGGAGCCTCAGGTCACGCTTAAAGAAGGAGAGAAGAGGATGCAACGCTTTTAAAAATTAAACACCCTTTCACCCCCTTCCTCTTTCTCTGACGTCCATTCATCCATCCTTCCATCCCCCAAGGGTCTGAAAGAGCTGCAGAGGATGGGAGGTAAGCGAAAGAGAAGAAGGAAGAGAAATTGCTGCTCCAGTTGATCCTGTTGACTGAAGCTGAGTCTAGTTTACCTGAGGGAAATCTTCTGGATAGCCGTCGGCTACAAGGCTGCTTCACACGGCTCCAAATTGTTCCACACTTTGATACTGTAGTATTTCAGACTGTCTGTGTCTAGGCATACTGCCAAGGGGTCTTCAGCAGCATCCATTCAGATCCTTTGGAACAGCCATTGTTTTTGGATTTCAGCGGCGAATATGGCCATTAGTCACCGTTGACATTTTCGGACATGGCCCATAATTCACCAGAGGAAGCGTGCTGGCCCATTACAAGAAGGGACTGGTGCACAAACACAGCTTGTGAAGTTTCAAGACGGCCCAAACAAACTTCTGTACACCTCAGTCCAAGTCAGCTATCTGCCAGCTCTAAAAGATAACTATGGACATCCCCATGAAAACCCTGTTAGATTATTATTAAATTCCAAAACATAAATAGACTATGTTGTACTAGTCGTGCTGTCGGAACTTTGGCAAATCTATAGGAAAAGGGAAAAATGAACTTTTAATTAATGTAATATAATCCTATTTGGTAACATTTTACAATACAATTTACAATTTTACAATCCATATCATTGGTATAAACATGGCAGATTATGCCCATTTTTATTAATAATGTCATATCACCATTACTAGTAACTGTCATGACAGGTACAATAATGTTTGATGTCATGACTTTAAATTAGTATGTGACCTCATAGAACACTTTGGGTCAGTTTCCCAGACAGGGATTAAGCCTAGTCTTGGACTACCCTTTCCTCTTCAATGGAAAATCTCTCTTCACAGCACTACATAATCCAGGACTAGGCTTAATCCCTGTCCAGGAAACCGACCCTCAATGTCCAAAAGTTTGTAGACACCTGATCATCAATGTATTTTTTTTTTTTTTTCTAAAATGAAGGGTATTATTTGGGTTTGCACCCTCTCACTAATCAATTGTAATCGATTGTAATCAAGTAATCATGGCAGCCCTTCTTAAACTGCGACATCTGTTTTCTTTGGACAAGCTTTAGAGAGCACAAAATAAAAATGGCACAAAACCCATTTAGAACTCATTTAGAGTGTGCTGTCAATTTCAAATATTTACTCTCTGTGTGTAAAAGGTCACCCTATTAAGACAAATTAGTGTGTGAGTGTGTGTGTGCGTAATCGAGCATACATTGCTTGACCCTAAGCCAACACATAAACACAGAAGACACTGCCTGATCCAGAACATGTGTACTGAGAACTGTACGAACTTCATCACTGTAATAAATTGGAAGTTTGAGGGAGGAGGAACTTGCGCTCCTCATCGCAAGCGTTTTTGGCAGCCAGTTTTGGAGTCTAAATGCTTACATTTTGCACAACACATTTACTTCTAATGTGAGTTCATAAACTGTAGATTAGTGTACAAGTAAATAGATATTCATCTGGCTTAGCCTTAATGATGCCTGTGCCAGCTGATGTTATTCTGATATATAGTAACAACCACTGCATTATTAAACATAGCTCTTGAGCTGAATGACTTGGGTTGCATGTGATGTGTACAAAAGTATCAGGACACACCTGTTTTTCAGGGTTTGGGCTAGGCCCCCTTACATCTAGTGAAGGGTAAGTGTAATTCCTCAGCAGACCAAGACATTTTGGACAAAACCATGCTTCCAACTTTGTAGACACAGTTTGGGGAAGAACCTTTTCTACTCCAGCATGACTGTGCCCAAGTGCACAAAGCAAGTTTCATAAAGACATGGCTGGATGATTTTGGTGTGGAAGAACTTGAACGGCACACACAGAGCCCTGACCTCAACCCCATCCAGCAACTATGGGATGAAGTGGAACGGAGATTGCCAGCCAAGCCTTCTCGTCCAACATTAGTGTCTGACCTCATAAATGCTCTACAGAATGAATAGGCACAAATTCCCACAGAAACACTCCAAAATCTTGTGGAAAGCCATCCAAGAAGAGTGGAAGTTGTTATAGCAGCAAAGGGGGACCAACTCCATTTTAAAGTCTATGTATTTGAATGCAATGTCATTCAAGTCCCTGTTGGTGTAATGGTCAGGCGTCCCAATACTTTGGTCCATATAGTGTATGTGTGTTATACATGTATGTGTACGCATGTGTGGATCCTGGTTGGATAACTGACTGTAGACGATACTGATCGATTCTGAAAAGACAGAGAAATGATAAGAAATAAAGTCTTCAGTCCAGGGATACAAAAGGACGTGCTAATTTTGCAGATTTATTTAAAATGTTCACAGCTCCCCGGAGTGCCTTAATGAGTTGACTGTAGTAGTTGTTGTGCAGTTAACTGCCACCCACCAAACACACATGCGTGCACACGCACACACCCACACTCGCACAGCATGTGGCTGGACTGTGAGTTTTAATGGCTTCCGTTCTAGCAGCAGCAGACATTTTTTGGGCTAATGCTAATTAGCAGCCATTAAACACTGGTGTTACATCAAATTTTAAGCAGCCCCAGGGACAGCAGCCGGCTGGACTGAGCCCTGCTATTCGTCACCAAACACCTGCTAATGAGACAATCACAAAAAATACGCAGTACTGGGTAAAAATACAAGCCAAGGAAGTGTCACGCAACTCTGGATTATTCATGGCGGGAGATTTATTAACAAATTTGTCCAGCAAGTAAAACGGCTAGAAGATATGTGCAGTGACACAGACGATGTCAATGATGTGATTAGTGCCCACTTGAAATTCCCAGTTTTCTTCAGACTTGCAGACACATGGACTTGATATGCTTTTTTCGAGAAAGTCCACAGGGACTTTCACAGGGGATAATGCAGACTTTTTTGTAAACTCTCAGAGTGGCCATTTGGGAGTGAGTCAACTGGCTTGAGTCAACTTTGCTTCGCATGCAATGACATGAGTCCTGTTTAGCAGCTTGTACACACCAGACCATGCAGACTCAAGCTATTGCCTCATTTCAGCCAAAAGCAGCCATGTTTTGCGTCAAAACATCTTTATTCAAAGCATGCACTGGACGCTTCCACTGGAGCCCTGCAGTATTTGGACTGAGATGTAGCAAAACTACTGAACCAGTCAGTGTGGAACTGACAACAGTGGCACTGTCGTCACGCTAATGCTAAATGAATATTTAAAATGAATGAAGCTCTTTGAACAAGCTCTAAACAAACACTGTAGTGGTTCATTGTGAGTTATAAATAATTTCTCGCAACAGTTGTTTGGAAAGAACACATCTGTGAGCATGGATAGGTGAATTAGACCAACTTCAGATCCATCTGCTACAGTGAGGTACGCCACGGCGCTGTTGTTGTGGGACTGGTCATGCCACATTGAATGTAGATTGCTGCTTGAGGCTGCGCTGTCTAGGCCTTTCTGAGCTTCTCTGAAACCCCCCAAACAATAGCAGCTGATTAATGATTAGCATGCGTGGGAGACTTATGTGTATGGATTGTGTCTGAACAAAAGTGCTGATCGAGAACAAGTCATCCCTCTTCATCCGCTGTGTGTTTACAAGGCTCTAATGTGCAAGAACTGATCCTAAGTCAGCGCTTGTCCTCTGAATAGAGGCATACCATCCTATTAGGAGACATTCCGTCCCGTGTTAGGATTACCATACAAATCAGTTTGGATACAAAGAGGAAATTCTTTTTTTAATTTAACTAGGAAGACTTTTTGTAAATAATCTGCACCTGTGTGTGAGTGTTTGTGTGTGTGTGTGTGTGTGTATGTGTGTGTGTGTGTGTGTGTGTGTGTGTGTCTGCGGGTGTGTGTGCGTGTCTGCGTGTGTAGGGAGAGAAGGCATCTGCTTTGAGACATCCTAGGAGAGGACAGTAACAAAGTGATGAAGCCCGAGGCTCCTTATTGTCAGACAGAGTATGTGTGTGTGTGTGTGTGTGTGTGTGTGTGTGTGAGAGAGAGAGAGAGAGAGAGAGAAAGAGAGAGAGAGAGAGAGAGATGAACGAGGAACAGAATGGGACATAAAACATGCACAGGACAGAAACAGGATGAACGGACAGATGGACACTAGCACGACAGCTGAAGAGAAGAGTCTGTGTGTGTCAGTGCTGTTGTATGGACAGGGTCTAGTTCACATTCCTGAGCTCTCACTCTTTAACTTTCTGTCTCCCCCTCTCCCCCTCTTCCTTTCCCACAGTTGCATTTCCCCCCTATTGTGTCCGATATAGCAAAAAATGGTTATGAAATATTTCTTCTCCAAACGTCACAGGATTCTCTGGATTATGATGTTCTGAAAGAGTTCAAATATACATATTGATACATGGAAGCTGTAAGTAAGCTAACATACTAGGTCTGGAAAATCCGTTCACCATGATGTTCGATAATCGCGATTCCTGAAAACTGCTCATTTTTCCCATAGGGAAAAACTGCTTAGACCCCGAGTTCCTAAAATGGCAGTGACACCAGTTACTTCAAAAGATCTGCAAATTACAACTGTGTACTGAGTCTGAGCATAGTGCATTTCCAGAAGCAATCCTAGCCAGAAGCAAAATATTGTAAAGCAGAGGAGGTGGGGTGTAGGGTCCCAGTATGAGGGGGGTCTTTCCTAAATGAGGGGCTCAGAAGATTTAATTAGTTTGCTTGTCTTGACGGAGCACCACTGTCTACTTTTTTTGTTCTTTCTTATTAGGTTGCATAGATGTTTTACCAACAGTTCTAAAAGCTTGTACAACTCAACAGGTTTTCTGAAAAGCTTGTACAACTCAACAGGTTTTATGAACGAAAATAGGTGCAGGTATGGTCAGTTCTCCATCAAGCTGCCCACGGTGCACTGATGTGTGTGAAAAGTCTGCTGGTGCTCTTTTCATTCCCCTCCCTACTCACGATACGACAAAACCGAAGGAAGATGTTTACTGCCTGGTGGGTTAATGTCATCCATCCATTGTTGTAAATATTGTACCGAAGAAAGTCTGAACATGATATACAATCACTCACTTTGCTGCCTATCTGTCTCACAAACACCACGCTGTCTGCACTTACTGATGTCTCGCGCCACAGCCAAGGTCAGATGAAGTGTACCATTGTGCAGATAAGGATAAGTGTGTGGCTAAAAGAAGGAATGTCTGCCAAACTCACCTCCCACTCTGTCTGTACATCTGTGTGTGTGTGTGTGTGTGTGTGTGTGTGTGTGTGTGTGTTCTGATGTTTTCAAAGCTTTAATGAGTTTCTGTCTATCCAACCCCCATGGGCCTGGGCGAGCGTTTACATTAAGTAAACGCGTATCGGCTGTCTTTTATTTATTCATTAATCAGGTGCTTTTATCCAGAGTGCTTCATATGGGCAAGCACTTTGCACACTCTCTCAAATGTAAGCGGTAAGACAAATGTGGCTAGAAGGCCGAAATGTGTTTTGTGATGTATTCCGATGTGCTGTGCATTCATATTCTCAAGATATAGACTCTTCAGATGTGCTGTAACTGAAAGACTACAATGTACATTTAACTCATGAGCCAACAAACACCTAATGGCTAGTTTACAACAGACCTCGTTAATGTGCCATGCCAATACATTTGTAACACTTTTACAATAAACACAATCACTGAGTAATTGCTAAAAAAAAAATTAAATAAAATAAAATGTTACCAAATGTTGTTGTTATTAGAACATTTTCATAATTAGACTTGGCATAAACCTGTGATCTTGTGTTGCATGTTTTGCTGGGAGACTTTAGAAGATCCATTACAAATAACAAAACTACCTCAGCTGTGTTTCTAGCTCGATGATCATTATCCAAAGTCAGACCTGAAAACCTACACCGTAATTCCACCAGAGTTAAAAGCTCGAAGCGTCTCTGGTCAGGACTGTGTGGGCGTTTCAGTGTGGGTGATTGACAGCGGCGTAGTCAAGGCAACATAAATAACCCCTTTGGTAGCAAGCTTTTTTTCTTTCGATAGCACTAAAGATTCTTTGGTGTGTGTGGGTGATCAGGGCAGTGCCAGGGTCAGCGCACTTCCAGGGCTTAGCCCAGGAATCAGTTTAACAGCCCTGCGGTCCCCAAGCTTTTTGGAACTCGCGGCCCACGCAGCCAGCCACAAAAACAGATAGAACAAAGGAATCAGTGCCGCCTTAACTGTACAAGCATGCAATATAATAAACCTAAACAAAGATCAAAAATATGTTTTTACCCATTCATCTAGAATACATCAATTCTATACGATTACAAACAGAAACATCTTACATGGACTTGCACTGATAACTTGCTAGCTAGTGCTGGTTTAATCAAAACACTCCACAAGCTTGATCCAGATGATGATGTTTTTGTTTGTTTGTTGTTTTGATCTTGACAATAATATTTGATATTTGTCTGATTTAAAAATACATCACATGTCCATTGTACCTTTAGTCACTACAACGCTACATCACAAGACTGCATTTAAATGTGCAACATAACGTGGCTTTGAAATAGTTAAGTACACGCCTGCATTGCTCCTAACTCATACTGAAATTCGTAATTTTAGCGATTACAAAGCGTGGAATCTATGGTATTTCACTGCACATTTGTTCATTCAGCACAATCTGTGTTTGATAGACAGCACAGTCTGCTTAAATATGTTTGTGTCAGTGAAAGCACAGCCCATAGATCCCTGTCGAAGCCTCAGTGGGAATTTGCCGCAGATTTGTTTGGAGGAAAGATCAACTCTAATTACGTGACAAACTTTTACAGCATCATACTGGGTCCTGCTCAGACCCCAGGCTTCACTAGGAGTCGGTGAGGCTATTCTGTGTGTCCAGAATGATGAACACCATCACGAATCAGTTCAGACAAAATATCAGAATAATATTCTAAACTAATAATTATACAAAATTACAAAACATCTATAACTACCATTTGGTGGTGAGTTTCTATCATTTAAATCTCTATTTCATACGTTATATAAAACAATATCAGCTTAATAAGAGATTCCAAACATTGGAAGCGTAGCTTTTGTTTTTTTATGATTAAATTCTGGCCACCTGTGCCTGTCAGAACGCATCAACCGCCACGAACTGCAGTGTATCAATTAAAAACAATGACCCTCCCACCCCTGCTGGATCTCATACCCAAGTGATGCGTCTGCTGTTGTAGAAACAGGGTTTACACGGACCAGCAGAGTGCTGCTTGAAATAGCCCTCTCTACTCTGATAGGTGGTATCAACATGCTCGCTTTGTTTTTGGATTTGTAACTATCTGAGTGTGTGTGTGTGTGTGTGTGTGTGTGTGTGTGTGTGTGTGTGTGTGTGTGTGTGTCCACTGCAAGGCCACGTCCTGTCACTGTTGCATTTACCCTTTAAATATTATCATCTGGTTCTGAGTCATCTGAGTACTCTTCTATCACTGTGGAACATATGAGGCCTCACGTGGCTTTCACCTACACACTTTTGTGTGTGTGTGTGTGTGTGTGTGTGTGTGTGTGTGTTTGGGGTGGGGGGGTTCTGACATTTATGGTCTCTTTTACCTCTGGGTGACTGACTGAGATGGCACCGTATGAAGGAAGTGAAGTGGATGAGAATGAAAGAGAGGGAAGGCTGTACAGACGGCTTCAATGAAGAGTCCAAAGAAGAAGAAGAGATGGACTGAGAAGGAGCTGAAAAATGCAGGAGGGAGAGGATAGAAGGGTGATGACAGGAGTGACTGTGTGCATTATTGCTGAGCCGCACATTGCTCTCCAGTAAAGTCGTGTTATTTTAGGTAAGATTATGATGCAGATTGGTAAGCATTCTTCGTCCTGGACCTTTGCTGGGACCTTTGTCTACTTGTGTAACTACATCTACAGGAATAGTTTAGTTCACAATGCTTACTATACAGTCAAACTAACCCATATTAACAGCTACTGTTATTAAACTGCACCACCAATGCTAGAATACTGTGCTAGAGGCTCCTGTGCAAATTGTTTGAACCCATTTATCTGAGCGGTAAGAGACTTTTCTACCAGTTAATACACATATTAAATTTAAACAAACAAGAAAGCATTACATAATATAAAAAAATTGTTTGGTTTGTAAAAAGCATTTGAAGTTAGAAGGTTAGAAGAGCACAGGTTTCGCCTCTATGCCTCCATCTTTGAATCTAAGGAAGTATCAACTGAGCTGAACCAGGTATTTGAGGTGTTTGATCAGAACCACAGTGTAATACTGGGCTTCCGCAAGCAGAGGTCACATACACATATATGCAATCACTATTTACTGTGTTTATATTATCGGTATATATTTTAATAATAGCCTTTAAAATCATATACTGCTCAACAGGTATAAAATATTATTTTCTCAGGTGCCTATGACTTTTGCACAGCACTGTGTTTCTGGTCATATGCGTTCTGCAACTGGACTTTTGCTACAGGTTATTTTAAGACTAATAGTCTATATGCAGCATGTTATGACAAGGGTTATGTTTAGTGTTAAGTGTACTGACAGCAGACATGAGACTCTACTCTTTCTGGTTGTTTTCAGTAGTAAAGACACGCTTTGCTTGCTATTTTGGGCACAGACTTCCTCAGTTAAACAAACATCTCAACATATCTAAATGATATCCAGTAATGAGCAACTAGTTTTGAGAATTTCAGTGCAATAGCTGGATAATTTTATTAGGTGCTCATATAGGCCTACTGTTCATCGTGGGTCAAAACGTAAGAGAAAAACATGGTTTATGTGCATGAATCTGAACTGTTTAAGGGCTGGATGTAAGAGAGCCCGAACATGATCTATAAATCTACGCAAGAAATGTTTGTTTTAGTGTGAAGTGTCAGAAACCACATAATGATTACGGATGTAACTGGGAAACCCACTGTTTGAGGCCACTGTGTGATAATCAACCCCCCAGTTTGATCAGCTATATCTGATATGATTTTCAAGTCTAAGTTGAAGATGTGGTAATGAAATAGCAAACCATCATGAAAAATTGCTACCCCTAGAATTTAAAAGGGACTTTTTGTCATTTGAACATGTGTATAGTACAGGGGATCCTCGAGTTAGAACAGTCTCGACGTTTCGAGTTTACGACGCTCACTCCCACTCCCACTGGACTTACACCGTTAGCCTCGTACTTACAGACTATATGGGGGAACTATTTTGGTTCTTTGCGGCGGAAGAATACGCAGTAGCGCGGCTTATGAGTGAGGGAGTTTTCCTTTTTCTTTTTCTGTGGCTTAGTTGTGTTTTTATGATTTTACAGCTGTGTTCGGATCGGTAAGTGACTTAGACTAGGGTGTTTTTCGGCTTACACCAAAATTCGGGTTACATCACTGTCGAGGAATGGATCTGTGGCGTAAGTCGAGGACCCCCTGTATAGTGCATAGGCATAAGCACCCCCCAAACTTTACTGTGATAAGATGAACCCATATGCCTACTTTTGATCGCTGACAGATGGCAAACGAGAGAACATCAAAAGAGGCTCAGGTTTTTTGGGACTGTTTTGTCATTGTTACACCCTTCAGTCATTTGACTAATCTTGGAGAAATTTGGAGACGAACATGGGTAATGATGTCAGAGGTGGAAAGGCTGACGGTCTCACCGATCTGCTCGGGCACGTGCAGCTGTGTATGAGCCGCCTGCTGCTGCTGCTGCTGTTGCTGCTGTTGCTGCTGCTGCTGCTCCTGTAGGCTCTGGCTGTCCACTGAGATGCCGCTGTCACTGTGGAGCTTCTCTCCTTCCGGAGACGGCGTCTGATTGGCCGTGGCGGCACGGTTGTTGGCTGCCTGCTTATTCTGTTTGCAGCTATTCCACCTGATACACACACACACACACACACACACACACACACAGACAAGAGAAAGAAAACAACGTCTGAACATGAGTGGAAAGTGTATCTATAATCTATAATGTATCTATAGTGTATCTATAATGAAGTAACCTATTAACTAGGGATGCACCGAATATTCGGCCACCGAAAAATTTCGGCCGAAAATGGCAAAAAACAATTTTAACGCAACCGAAACAGTGATGACACAATGATAATGCAACCACAGCCGATATATCTAAGAAAGACATGCGGAAAGCCGTTTGTAAAGCGCGCAAAGCCAAAATTTCCAGAGAGGGTGCATCCACAAAGACTTTCTCAACGTCGGTATTAATTTATCATATAAAATCAAAACATCCTGATCACCATGCAGTGTATGAAGCACAGAAGAGGCAAGACCCTTCGAGCACACCCACTCGAAGGGCAGCCTAGTGGTTAGGGTGTTCGCCCT